>JADBJO010001447.1:392500-397500 GCA_016801955.1 Conus betulinus
ACAGGGAGTGTCTTAGAATGGGAATGAAGAAATGCTCTCTCTCTCTCTCTCTCTCTCTCTCTCTCTCTCTCTCTGTGTGTGTGTGTGTGTGTGTGTGTGTGTGTGTGTGTGTGTGTGTGTGTGTGTGTGTGTGTGTGTGTGTGTGTGTCCGTCCGTCCGTGGTCAAAATGTGTTCCACTCGCTCCAGACAAAACTACTGGGCCGATCTTTCTGAAAATTTGTAGGTATGTTTTTTTATGGGTCACGGATGATGCCCGATGTTTTAGTTTACCGTTATAGCCTTTACTAACGGCTGTAACGGCCTGTAACGGTTTTTCTTCTTTATGGATATCTCAGAAAGTACTTGTCCAGTCTTGTGAAAATTAGCAGGTATGTTCATTATGGGTCACGAATGATGCCTGATGTTTTAGTTTACCCAGTTATAGCCGTTACTAACGGCTGTAACGGCCTACGACCCATAACGGTTTTTCTTTTTTTATGGAATATCTCAGAAAGTACGTGGCCGATCTTTCTGAAAATTTGTAGGTATGTTCATTATGGGTCACGGATGATGCCCGATGATTGAATTTACTGTTGTAGCCGTTGCTAACGGCTCATAATGGTTCTCTTCTTTATGAACAATCTCAGAAAATTCTTGGCCGATCTTTCTGAAAATTTGTAAGCATGTTCATTATAGGTCACAGATGATGGCCGATGATGTTTATCAGAATAGCCATTACTAACGGTTACAACACTCCAAGACGGTTTTTCCTGTTTATGGAATATCTCACGCGTATTCAGGATAAACTGGGAGTACGTGTATATGCTTTGCACCTTGTTTTGTGTTATAACGGTACTTACATAGCGCCTATCCTCGGTTAGAGACTAAGCTCTATTTGCTTTACAACCCTCGCTCATTCCTTCCAGTCTTACAATGGATGGATGCTATTTGCATACATCTCAAGCATGTCAATGACCAAACTGGCTTTTCTCTTCGAAAACTTGTCATGGAATTGTACGAGTGCGCACAATGTCATGCGTGCGACCATACACAGAACGTCTGTTTATAGTCTCATTTGTAGGACTCTTTGAAAAAAACGGAGTCAAAACCAATGTGTGAACTCCGAGGGGTTAAAAAAAAAACAACCCCCCAAAAAAAAAAACCACACACAAAAAAAACACACAAACAAACATTGTACTGGTTTGTGTCTTGCCTGAAGAAGACCTAAGAGGTCGAAACGCGTCGTGTTTTGTCTTGTGACTCGTTTGTCTACGTTTCTCTTGGCGGTTCGCTAACATTTATGTAAGAACTGTTCTGAAATGGCCTGACGGAGATTCGAACCAGCAACCCATTGATCACCAGTACAGGCTGATGTCTGAAGGGAGTGTCCAGTTCAGCCCCAATTTCCCCTCAGAATCTGCATGGAGCCTAGCCCCTGTCCCACCCTATGACTCAGCTCTTCCATACTGATTTCGAAAGGAATTTAAAGTAAACCCGCTTGCCAACGGGGACAAACAAATAACAAGAGAAGACACGACGCGTTTCGACCTATTAGGTCTTCTTCATGCAAGAGAAACAACATGCAGAACGGTGAAAACGAAGAACGAGCAATCACTTATCTTTTCACATTCAGCACAGGATGGGAGTTGAATCCTAACTCCCCATTACCGAGGGGGGGGGGGGGGGGGGGGGGGGGGGGGGGGGGGGGGGGGGGGGGGGGGGGCCTTTGATGATGACCGAAATCTGTACTTTTCATTCTGCTGACCATGACGATTGTACTGTTCATTTTTCTCGATTTCACAGTCGGAGTTAAAAACTCACAGCACAAACTCCCCAAGTTTTTCTTTAAACCTATGTAAGATATCCAGCCATAATGTATTGAAAATGGCATGTACTACTTTGTTTGAGAACATCATCATCAACAACAATAACAACGATTCAAGAGAAAGACTTCGGTAATTGTTTCTTAGAGTGTTCAGTTTCGCTCGAAGTCAGTTCAGGTTGTTGGTACCGTAGTCAACTTAAAGGGGGTATGGGATAGGTTGGAGTATGGAAGAAGCATGGGTGTTTGGGGAGAGGGTAGGGGAATACGGGTAGTGGGTGGTGGAGATGAATATCATGGCTGTTGTTAGGCATGTCGTTGACTGGTCAATACATAAAAGACAAAAAAGTATTCAATTCATCGACACTGGTTTTTTTTTTTTTATTATGGCTGGAGTCCAGCAGAATAAAACTAACTTGCCACTCTTTTAAGTATTCCACTGAACGCAAGATGAAATGCCTGTACTTCAGAAATCTTGAAGGGTACCAAGTGACAGAATATACAGTGGTCCATCAAGAAGAGAACCATTAAAAGTAAGTGAAGGGGCAAAGAGCTCAACTGGGCCGGGGTCACAGAACCTTTGGGACCCAGCACCTATTTGCCTGCGATCTTTCTTCTTCTGCGTTCCCTGGTCATGCTGGTCAGATACAAAAGTCCGGTAGCTTGGGCAAAGTCAGCGGTCCGTCGGAGTGAGTCCGCCGTTCCCCACAGCTTTTCTTGGAGTTCCACTGGAACGGGCCAAAACTCACGCCGCAGGCTGTCGAAAGTGGGACAGGACTGAAGTACGTGGGCTGGGTTTAGTGGGCCAGTACCACATGGGCATTCATCTGTGTGTGATATATTCAGGCGATAGAGGTGGGACAGCAACTGACAGTGTCCAGTTCTTAATCTGAAGATGGCGACTTGTTGGGCACGCTCAAGATGGTGAATGTCACCCTTCTCTACCTCCACCTGTAGTCTTTCTCTCCATGCTGTCCTGAAACTGGCTGCGGATGATGGTCTTCGCCTGTCTGTAGGAGACAGCATGGGCTGTTTGGTCTTGTTGGCTGCCCGCCTTGGAGAGTCTGTCTGCCGCTTCATTTCCTGCAATACCACAGTGGGAGGGAATCCACTGCAGGACTGGTGTTGTCTTCCTGCTCAACGTGTTCAGTTCCTGTATGATTTCCTGTAGGATCTGCTCTCTATCTCTCCTCTGGAGGCTTTAGAGGACGGCTCGACAACCTGTAAGGAACACTGTGTGGGTTGGTAAGATGTGCCTTTCATTTAGTATCTGTGCAGCGGTGAGAAAAACACATGCTTCTGCTCCTTAATTAGTTGAGATGCCTGCGATCTAAAACCGAGAGCATGGAGCAAATGGTTGGCAATCCTCTTGATTGTTATAGTTCTTAAAATTCTTTTTCACCATACACAATCAGTTGAAAGTCACATTTGGTGATCGTGTCCTGGAAAAAACAATAACAACCCAACACATATACCCACACATCCACACCCACGCCCATCCACACACACAGAAGAAGAAGAAGAAGACGAAGACGACGAAGTAGTTAACGATGCTGATGAAGAAGAGTAAAGATAACAACAACGACAACAATAACAACGGAGAAATAGAGCATGATGTTTCAGCTTACTAAACTTGTGACTGGGATAGATTTGATCCCACCACTGTTGTTCCTTGTGGTGTCCATAAGAAAGACAACAATTCAACGCAATGCATCACAGAGAAATGTGTTTGGCACAGCGTCCATTGTTACTAGCTTTAACGACATATGGAAACTTGACTGTCTTCTCAAAATCAACGGTGGTGAGAACAGCTTCCTTAACAGACCATTTGTGATCCTGTTGGCGTGGTTTTAAAACGAGGATGGCAAGATTTAACGGGCAATAGCTATATCTGGAATGGATATAATATTCATGAAATGTCAAGGACCACGAACATAAGGGTCTTCTTCTTGGAGGCGCTCCGTTTTTGCCCTATTTACTGGATCTGTTATGCCGGATTATATTGATCGAGGGTGTGAGCAGTCTTACCACTGGACACTCCTTGCACGTGCATCATATATTGTCACTGTCGCTGTCCTGGCACGTTAGCTAAGCTCGCTCGGAAATGGGTTTAAAAAAAAAATCCGTGATTTTCCTGGACGTTGTTCTCAAGCATAATCACTGGGCTGATAAGCAGACAGGAAAAGAAGGATTCACCTGCACTACCTGAAGTTTCAGTTGTCACTGTACTGAGTGGTTTTTCTTTGTTGAAGAGTGTACTCTTCTTCGCCAATTTCATTTGGTCCTTGCCTGTTTTATTGGTAATTTAGTCATGGAAAGGAGCCAAACACTGACACAACATTTTCATAAAAAAGCAGTCAGAACATGAAATTAAGACGAGAGTAACGATCCTTTACAATTTGTCCTCCATTGTTGTAAAAGCATAAAAAGTGTTTAAAATAATTTCCACCAAACAGCATGAACAAACAAATCACAAGACAAAACACGATGCGTTTGCATTTCGACCTCTTAGGTCTTCTTCAGGCAAGAAAAACAACACTCAGGACCACGAAAATGAAGAGCGAGCAATTACTGATAAGGTTTTTCCCAGTTTTGAGTCGTGGAATTCTGTCTAGTCCAGGCCTGGAACGTCAATCATGCTTCAAACATTTGTATGAAGATGCCGTTTACGGCCTAAGTCCCGGCAATTTCGTTCAAATAAGTGATTGCTTATTCTTCGTTTTCATTGTCCTGAGTTTAATTTATCTCGCCTGAAGGAGACCGAAAAGGTGGAAACACATCGCGTTCGTCTGTGATTCGTTTGTCCATGTTGTTTGGCGGAGTTATTAACAAGCATTTAAAAAAAATATTATTTAGATTTCCGCCTGCAGTCGCCTCACTTTGCAACTAACTGGCAACTAATTGTTGTTTGCGGCGGGTGCCAGTATCTCTCGGGCCTGGTTGACGCCGGAATATATTATGAAAGGAAAGCGTAGAGTACAGCCCTGTTATGTAGTCTCAGACCGAAATGGAAATCCGTAGCATCATCTTAATCATCCTCATTCTCATTGATCAGCACACACACAAAAAAAACATGTCTCAAATTCTGTGGCCCTTCATGCCCTGCTCTCATGGTGACCACAATTTCGATGTCCTCTCCACGTCTGTGGCCTTGGTTTGGTTCCGTCGGGGTCACCGGTATCGGCGAGTCCATGGGGG
>JADBJO010001447.1:402500-410000 GCA_016801955.1 Conus betulinus
CTTAGTGTGGACTAGTTGGTTTTGCTTGTTTGCTTGTTGCTTGTTTGTTTGGTTGTTTTAGTGGTCTCCAGTTGTCTGTCTTAGGAGTGGAGATGCGTTGTGCTGCCGTTAAACCCCTGACAAATCAGGACCGGCACATCCGACTTCGGATTTTTTTTTTTTTTATCAGAGTGGACGCTCTCCTAGTCTGGGGCCGTACTTATATGTCGTCAGTAAATTTACTTCTACAACGAGATTACCTCCTGGGTACAAACCCTGTGGTTCAGCGCATTCTACTTCCGTACCTATATCCTCTGTGTTTTGTCTCGGTTTCTACCTACGAAGTATCTAGAAAGTAAAGGGTGAAGGTCATATAAAAAGAGGGATTCCCTCCTTCTGCGCATGTCTTGAATAACCCCAACCTTCTGCGCATGCCCACAAACACGCTGACACAGACACACACAAAGACCGAAAAGAGCAGCTTAAACTAAAACAAGTTTGATAAAACTATTAAAAGGTCATAAACATTATGAAGTCACACTCACATGCACACACACACATACACACATTGACACAAAATTACAGTTACATACACAGGCACGAAGACAGATTTAGCTTACCCCCCCCCCCCCAAAACACACACACACACACACACCAAGAGCTAAACCAACTAGCGTAGCAGACGAACTTGTTAGCTACAGACACACTTGTAGAGCAGGGGGCCGAGTTCCGTGTCTCAGTCTGTGCAAATCAAATTCAATGTCTTCTGGGAGAGTGTCTGCCAGCTGGGAAGATGTTGTGACGACGAAATCTTAACTTTGCGTGAAGTTCGTGATCATTGAACGTGTCCAATGGCTTTGTTTTGATCTAACCCACGGCAAACTCATGACCTATCCTCGTTGTGAGTTACCCAACCCTCACCGACCGCAAACCACGTGGTTAAAGATTACTCTCGACATATGGATCTGTACGTAACAGACCTTCGAGCTTACAACGAGGTAGTAGGTCACTTCCCCGTTACTGTTGACATGTAAGTACGGGCCCATGTTAGGAACATTGTCGTGTAGTCCGGGACTGAGCATTCGACCAGGCAAGCCCGACTTAAATTGCAGTTAACCCACATATCTGGGGGCATCCCCCTGTCCGCCACCCAAGGACCTGACTGGTTGGGGGTGGTCGCCCCTGATCCAGGAGTGATCTCCCGCATTATCTGATCTATCACCTGGTTTCTGGCAGACGATAGTCAGTCCGCGTGTAGGTCTTCCAAGTCCAATTCACTTTGTTCGTTTTTTTGTTTTTTTTTCTCTTGTTTTTTTTTTTTTTTTTTTTTTTTTAAGAATTTTCAACGTTGGCAGATGCAGGCGTGAAGAAGGTGAAGGCACACTCACCTCTAAACAAGCGCTTCGGAATTCCATGGGGCATCCTCTCAGTGAAAGCTTGGGTCAGGCAAAATTCCCCCCCTCCCTCAATGGACACACACTAGACAAGTGCCTTAGGGAGACCAGCTATGCAGTTTCATAGTGAACGTACTTTGTGTGCGCAGAGGCAAAACCCATAATCGTTATTCTCGTAAGGTGGAAAATCACTGATGTTGTGCACAGGTGTGCCTTTTCCAGTTATTGATTTGAATTCGCGGATGTGCTTCTTGCGCATTGTGTCATAATGTCGTTTTGAGACTTAGGGAAGGTTGGTTCCATAGTGGCTGATCTCTCTCTCTCTCTCTCTCTCTCTCTCTATATATATATATATATATTTTTTTTTTTTTCCCCTAGCAAAAATACAAATTTTGTTTTGTGTGTGTGTGTGCGTGTGTGTGAGTGTGTGTGTGTGTGTGTGTGTGTGTGTGTGTGTGTGTGTGTGTGTGTGTGTCTCTCTCTCTCTCTCTCTCTCTCTCTCTCTCTCTCTCTGTATGAATGTGTGTGTGTGTGTGTGTGTGTGTGTGTGTGTGTGTGTGTTGTGTTGTGTGTGTGTGTGTGTGTGTGTGTGTGTGTGTTTTAACTGTCATTGCAATGTCATTTTAGTGGAGGAATATAACAAATCAATAAGATTTCGCAAAAGTCCTCTTTTAGAGAGGGTAAAAAATATAGAAGAAGTGGTACTTTTGCGATTTTTAAATATCTCTAATGGATTATGAGAATGTTGAGCTTGGAACAAGGAGGACTGGTTTATTTCCATGACGAGTTCGAAAGCCATCATTACAGCATAACCGTTTTCATGAGTAAATATTGGAAGTGCTTTCCCAATGTATGCAGATTTTGCGATTTTCAACGTACTTCAATGCTTTGTGACCAATCAAACAGACAAACACAAAACCAACCCCCATTCCCATCCACGCCACTCCCACACTCAAAAATAATAAGAAAAGGAGGGTGATCTCATTTTCGTTGAGCACACACACACACACACACACACACATTTGCTAAAAAGGCTGTGTTGCTCTCGCCAGAAAGCCACCTGATTTTGATTCTCCAAAGCCAAACGCCAATCCTCATTATGTCAAAAGCCGTAACGCACGAAAACATTTTTGAAACTGTAATCTGAAACTAATTGTAGGAGTTAGATTTATTTCATCTGTCAGGAATGTCAGTTATAAAACTGGACTGGAGATCTACCACAGACAGGAAGAAAAACAGCAAACAACCAAAACATGCCACCTGACCTATCGTCGTGCAACAAGAAACCTTGCATGAAAATATGGACAGACAAGCTCCACCAGAATACGTAACAAAAGAGTTAAACGTCACTCACGTTACGTCAAAAGCCGCAGCATTTTAGGTATGTGAATTAAGGCAACGCTCTCTAAAGCAGCAACTCTATGCGTAAATCTTACGTTGACGATAGTTCAACGTGAGCAGCAATCACGTTAGGTCACAACTGCATATTGTGACGCATGCGGTTGCAACCCGCCAGGTGTGGAAGTCGTGTTTAAAGCACGGGGCTCTCTTTAAACGCTGCGGTGAAATCCAAGGTACGATGGGAGCAGTGGTCAGCGTCAGTAGCGGGCTGGGAGGTCGTGGGTTCGAATCCCCTTAGTTAAAGGGGAGGGGGGGGGGGGGGGGGGGGGGGGGGGAGTGTGTGTGTGTGTGTGTGTGTGTGTGTGTGTGTGTGTGTGTGTGACTACAGTGGGAAATGAATCAAGATAAAAACAGGCTTACTGGGTCGCCAACGAATGACAACACAAATACAAGGCGTTTCGACCTGTTAGGTATTTCTCAGACAGGACAATTAAACATTCAAGACAATGGAAACACGGGACGAAGAGACAGCCACTTAGATTCGATTTGGGTGCAAAAGTTGGCCTTGGGTGAATGAATAAAATTATGGGATTGGAACTGAAGATGGAAGAGGTGGAAGGGGAGAGAATACAGGTTACATCATCATCATCACTATCATCACCATCATCATCGTCATTATCATCATCATCAACATCATCATCATCAAAACAATAATGGAATAATACTTGTGATGATAACAATACAATAACGATAATGGTAATAATGAAATATGATAGAAGAAGAAGAAAAGAAAAGACGAAGAATGATGACAAAAATGGCTACAATAATAGTTACGATGGCGATAACAACAACAACAACAATCATAATAAAGGCAGGCAACGACAACAACAACAACAAGAATCTTAATGACGATGAGTTCAAGAAATGAAAAAGATAGTAAAACAAAATATAAAAAAATATACATTAGGTTGTAATCATAATCATACTACTAATAACAATTGATAACTATGATAATGATAAAGAAAACGGGAAAAATTGTAAGATAAAAAGCTAAGAAATAGAAAAATCAATGAAAATTTAGGACGCACAAAAGGATTTTCCACATGCTATTTTTATATGTTGATGACAAGTGGGCGGATCCAGTCTGGCAATGATAAGAGATTCAGCACAGCGCACTCAGCGTCGTCACTCTGTGATTGACAAAAACGCCAGGACTTCGACATGCTGGAGGTTGTGTTGGGGACGGTTGAAGCTTAGAGCGACTGCTTTGGGCCGATCGATGATGGCGGATGTCGGGCCAGGTGTTAAGAAATGCGCGTATCAAGTGTGCGGGATGTCTCTCCTACACAGACCTTGCCGCACAGCTTGCAGTGGATAGCGTACACAATGTTGTGGCTGGCTCTGACAAGAGAATATACGGCTTGATTTTGCGTGAGCCTTTGAGGCCCTGCAGGAAGGTGTCTGGCTGGGTGAGAGGATGGATTATTTTTAATTACACTTTTCTAATCTTTGGAAGTTTTTGTACATATAATTTCAGCATTGCACAAATGAAAAGGTAAGGGAAAATATAACAAAACTCTGAACAGAATAAGGAAAAGTAAGAAAGAAGAGCAACACAAACAAATCGAAAGCACACATATACACACAAAAGAAAAAAATGAACAACCGCCAGCCATTCCTAAACAAACACAAAAACACAACACAAAAAAAAAAAAAAAAAAAAAAAAAAGACCTGTCATTATATATTGATGGTATCTCAGATTATCAAGAAGTAATTTTTGATGAATACGCAGACGTTATGATTACATACTCTTAACTAGCTCGTAGGCTTTGTTTGTTATCATTTTTCTTTAATGAAACATATATTTTGGTTTACATTCCTTCACTTTCACTTAATCCTTTATACTTACGCTATCAGTGTTAAACTTTACCATGTTAAAGATAAGCGATGTGCTTTTCTATCTTGTACCTGTCTTTCAACAGTTTAATGAACACATTTACATGAAGAATTTCACTGTTTGATTTACATTTGTAAGTGTGGAATGTAGCCAACAGCGGGATGAAGTTTAACACGCTGTCGGATCTAAAACCTGCGTTACGAGAGAGGAATGGTTTGGCAGCGAGAGAGGAATAGTTTGGCAGCGAGAGAGGAATGGTTTGGCAGCGAGAGAGGAATGGATTGGCAGCGAGAGAGGAATAGTTTGGCAGCGAGAGAGGAATGGTTTGGCGGCGAGAGAGGAATGGTTTGGCAGCGAAAGAGGAATGGTTTGGCAGCAGAGAGAGAAAAGTTTGGCAGCGAGAGAGAAAAAGTTTGGCAGCGAGAGAGAAAAGGTTTGGCAGCGAGAGAGGAAGAGGGTTTGGCAGCGAGAGAGGAATGGTTTGACAGCGAGAGAGTAATGGTTTGGCAGCGAGAGAGGAATGGTTTGGCAGCGAGAGAGGAATGGTTTGGCAGCGAGAGAGGAATGGTTTGGCAGCGAGAGAGAAAAGGTTTGGCAGCGAGAGAGGATGGTTTGGGCAACGAGAGAGGAATGGTTTGGCAGCGAGAGAGGAACGGTTTGGCAGCGAGAGAGGAATGGTTTGGCAGCGAGAGAGCAATGGTTTGGCAGCGAGAGAGGAATGGCTTGACAGCGAGAGAGGAATGGTTTGGCAGTTAGGTTTTGAGCAGAGGAAAGTATTAGCTGACTTTGGCGTGGTGATTTTCTTCAGATTGAAGCGCGCTAGTGAAGGTTTGCGGGTGTTTATTTTTATGTCACGCCAGACAGTAATCATGAGTTTGGCTGGAAAGGGAGGTTTGCAATCCTCTACACTGTGCCAGCTGGACTTGAGGATCTTGCAGATGGCAAGCGTGGGTGGGTGGAAGAGAAGGCAGGCGCTGGCTCTGTCTGTTTCTTTCGTGGGCAGGATTTTCAAGGCACTTGCTGTGGACATAGTTGTGGTAAGGCCGAGAGCATCGTTAATGACGGTTGCGAGGTATCCATGGTCGACGACAAACTGAAATATTGTGGGTGCCCGCAGCGTGAGTCTTTGTTGGTGAGGAGACTGAGCAGGCGAGGGAATGTAGAGCATGGACTGCTGCTTTTGTTTCGAATGGATGGTGGGAGGCAGTGCAGTCCAACTATGAATGTGGATAGGTAGCTTTGTAGAGGACACTGAGGATTTGAGCGGGCCGTCTTACACAGAGATGGAGATGTCCAGGAAATTTTTGTTTTATTTTATTTTATTTTATTTTATTTTATTTTATTTTTTAGTTTTGCTGTCCCCAACCCTCTGCGCCACCTCAGAGGCAGTGCACTCACACCGCTCATTCCGACACCCCGTCCACAGCCACAGTACGGTCAGCCCCGCCGCAGCCCCGGCACCGGCAATCCACAGGGAGCAGTCAATGTCAAGTCGTCAAGAGACAACCCACCGGAGGAGACACTGCCCTGCTACCGAGTCACTTCGGTGGTGTTCAGTGGCGCCTGTTCTGATCTAACATACGCAGGACACCACCTACTAAGCCCCCCCCCCCCCCCCCCTACTGACGACAATAATTGCTTAGTCGCGGAACCGGCGTGAATGAGCTCTCCCTCCGGAGGGCGCCACCACGTCCGTCCAACGACAGCCCTCCCTCCCCCCCCCCCCCCCCCCCCCCCCCCCCCCCATGGACTCGCCGATACCGGTGACCCCGACGGAACCAAACCAAGGGCCAGAGACATGGAGAGGGATGTCCAGGAATTTGACTGACTTGGAAACAGTGTCTGTCAGTTTGATGGATGGGTGTTGAGGAGGATGAAGAGATCTCGTTGTGGCATGGGTGGGGCTTCCAACCCGTCATCAATGAAGTTTGTGTAGAGCTCTGCTGCGTCCGGCCTATGGAAGAAAGTAGCATACGGTGCTGCAAGTGTTCTAAGACGAGGCATTCATGCGATGGTCCCATTTAGGTTCCCATGGCGACACCTGATTTCGCGGGAAAGTGTGGTTGTTGAATTCAAAGGCGTTGAGGATGAGGACTATGGGTTCGTTTTTTTTTTTTTTTTTTTAATTTTTTAATTTTTTTTTTTTTATTACGATCATACAATCCATCGAGCAGTGGGTTGGTTTATACATGCATATCCCATGCATGCTTTCAATATTTCTACTATATATACATTTCTTCAATAAACTTAAATGGTGCGTCACATGTTTACACATATATAACAATGAATAACAATATAACACACATACACGCTACTAAAGGGTTATAGGAATTTAGGATATGATCTCGGCGGAAACACTTATTTTTGATAAGAAAATGTTTATCACCAGAAGTAGAATCAGAGGAAAAGACGTACTATGACGCGAAGTAAGTATTCTGAAGTTGCCTAATAGTTTCATGTTCGTATCTTTTCTGTCTTCTTCATCCTTCTTCTAAAAACCCATCCCTCCCCTCCTCCCCCTCTATTTCTTATTTTATCTCAGGCTCACTCACTCGCTTCGTCTCTCTCTCTCTCTCTCTCTCTCTCTCTCTCTCTCTCTCTCGCTCGCTCGCTCGCTCACATTGGGTGAGGACTAATTCTTCAAGTCGTTAACTGTGTTGCTAGGGGTGGGTGTTGTCGGTTAAGTAGCGAAAGCCGTTTTATCTTATCTAGAGGGAAATTTAGGGTCTTCAGTCCGCCAACGTAATGCGTGAAAACAGAGACGACACCTAGTGTGAAGAGGAGTTTGGCTTGGAAAGTGGGGTCTATGCTGAAAGAGCCGATCACATTGAGAATGTGTGTGGTTTCTGTCTGTGAAGTACGTGGGGGGAGATTTTGCACTCATGATA
>JADBJO010001447.1:415000-422500 GCA_016801955.1 Conus betulinus
TGCAAACACACACACACACGTACATATGCACATACGCATGCACGCGTGTGAGCGCATACACACATTTTCTCTCTCTCTCTCTCCTCTCTCTCTCTCTCTCTCTCTCTCTCTCATATCACTTCATAATTTTGAGTAAAGACGTAAAAATGAAAGTACTATACTACCACTACTTCTACTACTACTGCTACTACTACTTCCACTACTATTACTACTACTTTTCTACATACACACACATACTCTCTCTCTATCACACACACACACACACACACACACCACACCCCACACACACACACACACACACACACACACACACACACACGCACACACACGCGCGCGCGTGCACGCGCGCGCGCGAGCGAGCGCGCGTGCTGGCGCAAGCGCATGCACACACACGCACACCCGCCCCCCCCCCCCCCCCCCCAAACACACACATGCACGCACATACACACACAGGCACACACACACATACACATACACAACCCCCCCCCCACCCAACAACACACACACACACACAACTAGCCCCCCCCCCCCCCTCCCCTCCAAAGGCACACACTCGCTCTCTCTGTCTGTATCTGTCTGTCTGTCTGTCTCTTCTTTCTCTGTTTTTGCTCCTTCCTTCCTCACACCCCTCTCTGTCATAGACTTCTAATCTCTGAACATCCAGCATAGAGAGAGAGTAGAGAGAGAGAGAGAGAGAGAAGAGGAGAGACAAGGAATATGACTGGCAAGAATATACGCAGACCAAAGTACACAAATAAATAGAATACGTAGATAAATAGATAGTCGGGTAAATAGATAAGCAAACAGGAAAATCAATGAAAGAAAGATGAGGAAGCAATCGAAACAATGTGTGTCAGGGAAAAAAAACCAACAACAACAACAAAAAAAACGGAGAGAATGACAAACAAGGCAGGCATCCTTGTTTCAACAACAAAGGGAAGAAAACCTAAATATTATCACTTGCGACATTCAGGGGACAGAACCACGACACGAAACCAGGATACAATGAAGTCAGAGGCAATAGAAATATGGGGGGAGGAAGGGACGGGAGGGCAAGAGCGAGTGCGAGCGAGCGAGCAAGAGAGAGAGAGAGAGAGAGAGAGAGAGAGAGAGAGAGAGAGAGAGAGAAGAGAGAGAGAGAGACAGAGAGAGAGAGAGAGAGAGAGAGAGAGAAGAGAGATTAATGGCTCTGTTTACCTCTCATGAAGGGTAATGTAAACAAACATGAGAGTGAAGAGAGAGAGAGAGAGAGAGAGAAGAGAGCAGAGAGAGAGAGAGAGATGGAGAGAGAGAGAGAGAGAGAGGGAGGGAGAGAGAGACCCCAAGAGAGAGAAAGAGAGAGAGAGAGAGACACAAGAGAGAGGAGATAAAGAGAGATATTAATGACCTTTTACCTCTCATGAAGGGGTAATGTAACAACAAACATGAGAGAGAGAGATAGAGATAACAGATAGATAGATAGATAGATAGATAGATAGAAGATAGAGATAGAGAGAGATAGAGAGAGAGAGATCGAGAGAGAGAGAGAGAGAGAGAGAGAGAGAGAGATAATGGCTCTTTAAAACCTCTCATGAAGGGGTAATGTAAACAAACATTATGAGAGAGAGAGAGAGAGAGAGAGAGAGAGAGAGAGAGAGAGAGAGAGAGAGAGAGAGAGAAAAAGGAGGAGGAGGAGGAGGAGGAGGAGGAGGAAGGGGAAAGAGGAGAAATTAGAAAAGAATAAAACAAAATAATGAAAAGTAAAGACAACAAAAAGAAATGAAAAGTAAACGAAAACAAAAGATAAAAAGAAAGAAAGAAAGAGAGAGAAAGAAAGAAAGAAAGAAAGAAAGAAAAGAAGAAAGACAGTAACGAAAAGAAAGAGAAAAGAGGGACGAACGAACAATACACGCGCTAGACAAACAAAGCGTGGGATCGTCTGTCCCTGACCCTCAAAACAGGCGTGAAACCAGCGGGTGCTTTGACACTGTCCAGACACCGGACAAGCAAGCCTCCCACCACAATCAAGTCGCATTATTCTCCCAATTTGGTGGCTGTTTTCGAATAGAGTTCTTCCCCTTCCCTTGCCCTCTCGTTCCTCCTTCCTCCGCCCCTCCACTTCTTTCCTGCCCCTTAGCTCTGCCCCTACACGCACATGAACACACACACACACACACACGCACACGCACGGACAAATACATACACATGCGCGCACACAAACGCAATGCACACATACAATCACACGAATGCACGTTCAGGTGTATATGCCACACAGACGCAGATACACACATATACACACACACGCACGCACGCACACACACACACACAGACACAGACACACACAGACACACCCACCCACGCGCATGTACACATTTAGCGTTGTCTGTCAAAATGTACGCCTTTTGTTCTTCTCTACTTCTTCTTTCTTGTTGTTGTTGTTGTTGTTGTTGTTGTTGTTGTTGTTGTTGTTGTTATCTTTCCCTTTGTGCTCTTTCGTCCTCAGAGTCGGTGTGGTGTCATGGTATGTTTTGGGCTGCCTGTTTTGTCTGTTAGTGCTCTGTCTGTCTGACTGTCTGTTTTGACTGATAATCTCTCTGTCTGTCTTTCTGACTGACTGTCTGTCTGTCTGATTGTCTGTCTGTCTGTCTCAGTATATGTCTTTCCCTGTCTCTTCACGTCAGCCTCTTCACACACACACACACACACACACACACACACACACACACACACACACACACACACACACACACACACACACACACACACACAACAACACCCCCTCCTCTCCAAGGCTATCTGTGTGACTGTCTGTCTGTCCGTCTGTTTGTCTGTCTGTCTGTGCGTCTGTTTGTCTCTCTTTCTGAGAGGGATAACGACGTCGACATCCAATGAAGACATGCGGAAAGAGAACTTAAAAACATCATCATCATCATCATCATCATCAACACACAACCACAACCACCACCACCACCACAACAACAACAGAAAGACCAAACCGAAGAAGGAGAAAACGGCAGAAGAAACAATAGATGATAACAGTTGTCAATCGATATGGGCCTTTGAGAGTGAGCGGGTCTCCTCCAAGATTACACATCTCTCTTTCTCTCTCTCTCTCTCTCATCTCTCTCTGTAAGATGTACAATTTGTGCGTAATTTGTTTCATTACGTCATACTGAAATCTTTACGTCTCTTCCCTCACTACCTTATCTGCTGGCACTCAGGGAGGAGGTCATTAGGCCTAGCTGACCAAGGCGAAGAAAGCCGAAAATTTTCGATCAGAACCACATCAGCTTCTTGTCCTTGTTCTTTGCTCTCTTCTCTCTCTCTCTCTCTCTCCTCTCCTCTCCTCTCTCGTCTCTCTCTCTCTCTCTCTCTCTCTCTCTCTCTCTCGCTCTCTGTGAAAAAAAAAAAAGAAAGAACTGCACCATAAAACCGCTTGGTTGTCTCCTTTAGTTTGATTTTCAGTCTTTTTTGTTAATAACGCATGTTCGAGTACATTGAGAAGACGCTAGTTTTCAAACAAATAATCGGCAGGCTGAGTAAGTAATCATATATATATATATATATTTTTTTTTTAAATTTCAAAGCATGTACACTGATTCAGCCAAATATATAATTTTTTTTTTTTTTTTTTTTTGGGTCAAAGACGCGGAATTGCCCAAGTGGTGTTGATCTCAATGGAGATTTCTCGTAGATCAATGAGTTTGTTTTAGCCGAAAGTACAGGGTACGCTGAAACTAAATCTACAGTTCAGACTTAAGACTACTCAAGATAGATTAAAAAAAAAAAAAAAAAAAAAAAAAAAAAAAAAATCCCGCACGAGGCCTAATGACAAAGGCTTGGAAAGAAGAAAAAACTTAAGATAAAAAAAAAATCTTTGACGCTTTAAAAAAAAAAAAAAAAAAAAATTTATTTATTTATTTTTTTTAAAGACGTCACGCAACCGGTCTATTTTGTTATCAGTGCGTATTTTTCGTCTGCTAATGTTAAATAATGGAGTTTGCGAGTCGGCACCCGCATTGCGTGACTTCGCACTCTCCATCTCTTCACCTCTCCTCCTCCTCCGCCCCCCTCCTCCCCCCCCCCTCCCCCCCCCCCCCCTTCCCTGTCCGTTATTCAGTCAGCTTACCTTTTTTTTTTTTTTTTTTTTTAACCATTGTTTAGTAAACATTTGGTGTGTTTTGAGAACTTGTTGGTTTTGGTATTACTATAAAGGTTTCATGAAGTATTATTATTATTACTTTCATTATTATTATTACTATCATTTATCATTATTATTATTAATATTAAAAATATTATTGTTTTTTATTACTATTATTATTACTATCATTATTATTATTGTGATCATTATTATTATTATTATTGTTATTATTATTATTAACATGATGATGATGATGATAATGAAGATTATGATAATGATGATGATGATGATGATAATTATTGTTGTTGTTGTTTTTGTTACTATCATCATCATCATCATCATCATCGTTGTTGTTGTTATCATCATTATTATTGTTTTTTGTTGTTGTTGTTATTATCATTGTTGTTACTTACAAAGCGCTCATCCTCCGTTTCAGACCAAGCTCTAGGCGCTTTAAAAATCCGTGCTCTCGTTTACTCAACGGGTGACCTACCAGGGTAGTGCCAACTGAAAAGCTGCCTGCTGAGGCTTCATTTCAGTCGTCTCCCGTGGTCTTCAGTCAGTATCAGCCACTCAATTCTCTTCCATCTTTCATTCGATTCGTCACACAAGGTGGCATGCTATGCCTAATGTGCCATCCATACCAACGGCCAGACTGGACTTCTCTTTAAAAATGAAAAAACGTTGATGGGATTGTATGTGTGTGCAAGATGTTATGCTTTCATTCACACACGGAACCTCGGTTTATAGTCTCATTTGAAGGACTTTTGGAGAAATGGAGTCGAAACCAAACCAATGTTGACCTCCGAGGAAAAAATCCCCCTGTACTGAAACAGCCTGGCGGAGATTCGAACCAGCAACCCCAGGATCACCAAGATACGAGTCTGGTGCTCTACCAGCTGAACTACTCCGCCTCCCCCCCTTCCCCCCCCCCCCCCCCCCCCCCCCCCCCGTGTATCTTCGTAGTGGATTACAGTTTGTGTTTGCTGAATGAATATTCTACCTGGCAAATTACCATTATGAAGTGTTATTCTAGAATTGCTGTTGGTGGACATGTGTATTAAATGTATGTTAATTACTGTGGTATAGCCCTAACGAATGTCGTCAGCAAAGTGTACACACGTATTCTAAATAAGAGGCTCACTCAGTGGGCAGAACAAGATGGAAAACTAGCAGAAGAACAGGCTGGGTTTAGAGTAGGTTTATAGTACAGTTGATCACATTTTTACTCTGTACTCTATTGTCCATAAATATCTAGCAAAAAATTACAAAACTCTACGTACTTTTCGTTGATTTCAAAAAGCTTTTTACACTGTGGACAGAAACGTTTTATGGTCTGTATTACGTAAAACTGGAGTTGATGGAAAATTGTATAAGGCTCTAAAAGGTGTTTACAACTCGGTAAAAGCTTGTGTCAGAGACAAACATTCGTATTCAGACTTCTTTGACTGCCCGAGAGGCATAAAGCAAGGGTGCTTACTCACTCCGATAATGTTTACTTTTTTGTCAATGAATTGGCCCTAGAATTAATTAGGGAGGCTAAACACGGGATTCAGATGGTACCAGGATCTATCGAGCTATTTCTGCTGCTCTTTGCAGATGACGTAATCTTACTATCAGATACGGTCATAGGCCTACAAAATCAGCTAAACAATCTAAAAAAAGCAGATAGATTGCATTTAGAAGTTAATTTAGATAAAACTAAATGTAATGGTTTTTCGTAAAGGAGGCTACCTTGGAGATAGGGAAAGATAGACATACGGAAGTGAAGCAATAAAGATAACAAATATGTACAAATACCTAGGTTTGGTATTTACCACAAAATTAAGTACGAGTGCTTCTTTGCTTGAAATGAGTAAGAAAGGTAAGAAGGGAGTGATGGAAACCCAGAGATCATTTCGCAGATTATGTACGATTGATCCTTTTCTATTCTCGAAACTGTTTGATGCTCAAATTGAACCCATCTTAACTTATGCAGCAGAAATCTGGGGGCTGGAAGATGTAACAGAAATAGAAAAAGTTCATACTTTTGCTGTCCATTGCACTCTTCCAACAAATGGGTCATGGAGAAACAGGAAGATGTCTGCTATCTGTCAGAACAGCAATAAAATGCGTTTAAGTAGTGGATCCGATTGGTTAGACTGTCGATGAATAGAATATTAGAAAAGCTTACGAGATGATGCTAATGCGGCTAGAAACAGATAGCTGTAACTGGGCTTCGAGAGTAAAGAATATTTCAATAGAAAATGGCTTTGGAATAGTATGGCTATGCCAAGATGTCGGAATTGAAGAGGGGTTTATATCAGAATCAAGGACAGGCTTATATCATGCTACAAGCAAAAATGGCACTCAGAGATTGAAGCTAGCGATAAATACTCATGGTTATTATTCATTTAAATCTGTGTTTGAACCAGAGAAGTATTTAACTTTAATTACAAACAAAACAACGAGAGAAGCACTGACAGGTTTAGATTAAGAGAACACGGCTTAGGTATTGCAAAACACTGGTGTATGTATAGAGAAGTCACAAACTGTGTATTGTGTGGTCAGAATGTTGAAGATGAACAGTACACTTTATGTTTCAGTGTCAACTGTTCTCAGACATTCGTCGAAAATATCCCTTCTTTAATATGATTTCATATCCAGCCAACAATAAATGGTATATAAGGGATCTGATAACAAATGATAATTCAACCACTGTTGCCTTTTCTAAATATATAGTGGAAGCTATGAATATAAGAAATAAGAAAATGAGAACCTAATAATTAATAACCAAGTCTATAGTCGTTTGGATGTTCCGAAAGTTGTAGGCCAAGTGTGCGTGCGTTTGAGAGGGTTGGATGGGCGTGGGGGAGGGGGGAGGGCGGGTGGGAGGGGGAGGGGGTTGGGGAGATGATGGGGAGGGGGGGGTGAGGGAGGGGCGCGAGGTGAGAGAACAGTTATATTATGAAAGGGGGGGGGGGGGGGGGGGGGGGGGGGGAGATGGTGGGGGGGGGGAAGGGGAGGGGGGGGGGGGGGGGGGCTAGGGGGGGGGGGTTGGGGGACGTAGCGGTGGGGGGGGCTGTGGGGGTGGGTGGGGGGTGGGAGTGGTGGGTGGGGGGAAGGGATGGGGGGGGGGAGGGGCGAGGGTGGGGGGGGTTGGGGGGTGGGGGGGGGGGGGGCAAGGGGGTGTGGGGGGGGGTTGGGGTGAAGGTGGGGGGGGGGGGTGGAGGGGGGGGGGTGGGGGGCGAGGGGGGGGGGGGGGGTGTGTTGGCGGGGGGGGTGTGGGATGGGGGTGTCAGGGGGGGGGGGGGGGGGGGGGGGGGGGGGGGGGGGGGGGGTGGAGGGGGGGGGGGGGGGGGGGGGGGGGGGGGGGGGGGGATGGGGGGGGGGGGGGGGGG
>JADBJO010001448.1:2500-7500 GCA_016801955.1 Conus betulinus
AGATCCCGGACTTCACAAGTTATCCATCATTTTCTACGGGAAACGTTTGGCATCTTCTTTTCAGTATGTCCTTAAAAGCAATTGCGAAGTTAAAAGACTGAGTACGGCACAAACACAAACGCGAATGGCAATTTGATGGGTCCAAAACCAAGCGCTGACAATGCTTTCTAGTGTTTCAGGTCAATAGCTTGATTGAGAACCAACGTTTCAATAAAACTTTAAGATGTCATGTAACACACCATCCAATGAAAGGTGATGAAAAACGAAAGGTAGCGAATTATGATGGTAACGTTTTCTGTAACGATCAGTGACATGTCTTCCTCGAACTGTGCATTCCCATTCATCCACTCCAATCAGCAGTCCCCAGTTCCATGCACTTGATGTCACAACTGCTTCATGTCATGGTGTGTATCCTCCTGCCCTGTAGAACGTCCTTGCTGGAGCTCCTGTTGGCCGTGTCTCTCCGCTGACAGTGGTACTTGATGCGCGAACTCCTTAAGCCGTCGGTTGTGTCTCCATGTATACCTTCCACGGCTTAGCACTGCTTTGCATGAACCCAGGACGTATCCCTCTCACTTGATTAATTTGACAGCTCCGACAAGCCAGCTCAACCGATTTACCCCACATCACTTTTTAAAATTTAAGGGCAGAAGATCGTATACAAAACCTAAGGATCGAGGCTGATTCTGAGAGGTGACTTTTTGTGTTATATTTTTTTTTTTATTCCATATGAGAATTCTTTTGACGTGTGCCCACGATAGCCTCGCTGGAATTCGTGTTTCATTCTCCTTTTATCCTCACTTATTTCAATGTCTGCATCAGTACGTCTCTCTTTGCCGTCCATTCTTTAAACCACTTCATTTACGCTGATTCGATTGCCTTGTTCTGTCCATTATCTTGAGAGAGAGAGAGAGAGAGAGAGAGAGAGAGAGAGAGAGAGAGAGAGAGAGAGAGAGAGAGATTTAACAACAACAACAACAACATGCATTTATGTCAAAATCTACAGTCTGATTTCAACAAAACGTTATGTTTTTTTCCCGATCAGAATTGTGTCATGACGAAAACCACAACTACACCACCTCCACGATGACAGTACCTCTACGAACGTCAAGGACAATGAGAAAGCAAACCAATGTACATCTCTTGACCTTCGGCTGATGAATTAATCAAATAGTTGTGTTAGTATCTAAAAGGGAATATTCCAAGTATCTGAAGAAAAAAAAGAAAGAAAAGACGGAAAACATGAGAAAAATATCACTAGAACGCTCAGGTCATCGGATTATGCATGATCACAAAACCATGAACATGGGAAATAAAACAAACACACAAAAACAGGGGCGGGAGGGGGGGGGATAGATATCAGCAGGCCTACGGGATTTCACTCCCACAATCTTGATTTTAGGCTGGCAAAGGGAAAAAGCGACAAAAAAAAAAACCAACAACAACAAAAAAAAAAAAACATCTCCCAGCCCACTCATCTACTTCCCCCCTCCCCCCCCCCCCCCCCCCCCCCCCCCCCAACAGACGCGCAAACAGTAGAACAGAAACAAAACAAAACCAAAGAAAGAAGAAAACAAAAACATGCGCAGCAGAAATAAACACCAGCAAAACGCAACTGCCGTGCTAGAGTTAATGGTGTATTGTTTTGCTTTCAACGTCGAAAAATTCGGACGAATAACATACGAATGGGAAGAGAAAAGAATACAAAACCATTGCAAAACAAAAAAAAAAAACACACACACAAGGAAAAAGCCTAAATAAACACCAGCTTTGTTAGTACAAACATAGAATGAATAAATATAACCACAAACAAAAGCGTAGAAGATTCACAAAAAATTACTGTTATCATAACATCATCATCATAATCATCATTATCATCATCATCATCATTATTACTATCATCATCATCATCATCATCAACATCATCATCATTATTATTATTATTATTATTATTGTTGTTGTTGTTGTTTTTATTCTTCATATTTTAATAATTTTTCATCATCATCATCACTATTATTGCTATCATCAGTATAATGATTATCGCTATTATTGTAACTTTTATTTTCGTCATCATTATTATAATTATTATACGATTACTATTATTATTATTATTATTATTACTATTATTATATTATTTATTATTGTTATTATTATTATCGCTGTTGTTGTTATTGTCATCATCATTATTGTTACTAGAAGTAGTGGTTGTAGTGTTGCAGTAGTAGAAGTGGTAGTAGCGGTGGCGGTGATGATGGTGGTAGTGAGTGTTAGTAGGTGAGTATGGAAATGGTAGAGAGAGAGAGAGAGAGAGAGAGAGAGAGAGAGAGAGAGAGAGAGAGAGAGAGAGAGAGAGAGAGAGAGAGAATGGAAAAGGGGGTGATAATGGTGTTAGCACTGCAGTCTGGCTTCAAAAATACGATGTTTCGAATTGTTTTATCACACACACACGCGCGCGCACACACACACACACACACACACACACACACACACACACACACACACCACACACACCACACCACCACACACACACACCACAACACACACACACACACACACACACACACACACACACACACCTCCCACAACACAACACAACACACATACACACACACACACACACACACACACACACACCTCCCACAACAACAACACACACACACACACACACACTGACACTTCAGACATCTGGCTGACGACTGATCAAAAACAGACAAAGAAACAGTTACACAAGAATGTTCGAGAACGCTTTCAGAGTTTCCACAAAGAAATGCCCTGCGCCGAAGAAAGAACGTCAGAAAACTAACGTCATCTGTTCTGTTGATTAACACACAAACAAAGCAGCGAATAAACAAGCACGCAGAAAAAAAAAAAAAAAAAAAAAAAAAAAAAAAAAAAACGTCGACAGCCGACAGGATTTTATTCCAAAAATTGTGAAACTACTAAATCTTTGAAAGAGATCAAACAAACACAAACAAAAGTACGCACAGGTATTACTTATTCACACACACACACACACACACAAGCGCGAACGCGCGTGCGCGCGCACTGGAGAACAATCCTAATCAAATGACAGCGAACGAAGCAGTCGATAAAACCCATATCACATTACGTTAGCTTAAATTCAGATAAACAAAATGAAATCAAGGCAGTGAAGTCAACCAAATCAGCGCAAAACAAACTATTCAAAGCGATGCTGATCAAATCAATTGAGTCGGGCTGAGCCGATGCGGACAAAATCAAATTAACCTAGAAGAGCTTTCGGAGGAGCACAGAACTCTGCTTAAGTGAGGATCCTGGTCCCGTTCTTTCATCCAAAGGCAAACCGAATGGTAATGGTTTTTATAATTTAGCTACATCCTATTTGTACAAAGACTATGAAAATCACTTCTTTAGGTAGTGTGTGTGTGTGTGTGTGTGTGTGTGTGTGTGTGTGTGTCCTTCATTTAACGTCTATCCACTATTCGTGATATTAGACCAAAAAAAAAAAAAAATGTGTACCGTAGTAATTGCGAGCGTGCACATAATGTGTGTATGTATGGGTGCGCGTATACGCGAATGTGTGTGTGTGTGTGTGTGTGTGTGTGTGTGTGTGTGTGTGTGTGTGTGTGTGTGTGTGTGTGTGAGAGTTGTGGATGTGTAAGTGTGTGAATATCTTTACACAAGTCATAAGAGTAGATTAACCTGAAACAAAATACTTATAACCAACAACTAACTATAACCAACAACTAACTAATCAATTAAAGTCAAAACGGATGACAGTATTAAAGAAAAAAAATAAAACAAAAACAACAAAAAAAAAAAACCTTTGCTTCCCCCCCCCCCCCCCCCCCCCCCCCCCCCCCCCCCCCCGCCCATTTTATCCACCCCCCCCCCCCCCCCTTCCTTCCTTTTCCCCCGCAAATAAAGTTAATAAAGAATGTTATAAGTATTTTCCAATAGGGGTGCGTTCTAAGTATACAAAGAATTCGTACGTTAAAACTGGAGACTGAAAAATGGCCTGCACAGTATTTTGCTTCAATACTGGAATGATTTTTTTCATATCATTGCATGAAACAATATGAACTGGAGTAATTTTGTTTCCACATACGCAAACTACGTTTTTTGCATATTTTGTTTTAAATGCATTAAGTTTCCACCTGTGCATTAATGAGAGTAATTTTCTATTATGATTAATTTTCTCTTTGATTCTGTTAATATGCAATTAACATGTGTATCATACAACTTATCTCTATGATCATTTTAGGTCTTGTGTGCAATTGAAAAAAAACTTTTAATGCTTTTTAGAGCTGTGTGTGTGTGTGTGTGTGTGTGTGTGTGTGTGTGTGTGTGTGTGTGTGTGTGTGTGTGTGATCTTCTTCAACGTTTTGATCCAGATATCTGCCACACTGCTCTACTCCACGGTTTGATATTGGTAAATTGATCCCTGTAGACTGTAGCGAAGGTTCTCACAGGATCGCACTGGATATGACTGAGGCCGGAAAAGTTTGTTACTTGCCGAAAGTACATCATTGTTAATTATTTCTCTCGAACTGTTGTATTGTTGTTCTATTACGTTTTAGTTCAAATTGCTCTCTTTTTAATGAAACATTCCGTCAATCTACAGGGTTTTTTTTTTTTTTTTTTTTTTTTTTTTTTTTTTTGCAAGTGATATAAACTCCAACGCCGCGACAAAAATGTTTGAACTTGACAATCCATGTTAACTATTTATTACATTATCATGACTTAAAAGAATCCATTCTAACGGTTGATTTCACACCATACATAATGGCATCACAAGTTCGGAGAAAATATGTCTGGAAAGTTTGGTAAGGAAATCCATAAGTGTATCAGTTTGGATGAAATACGTGATTTTAATTTTTTCCATCCTGTTCAATGAGATCAAAAGTGTATCTGACTCGGGTCTTTAATCATACCTTTTCAAACCATTAGCGAGCAACGCGTCAACTGAAAAGAAATAGAAAAAAAAACACACAAATAAACGATTGCATATACATATAAGA
>JADBJO010001448.1:15000-17500 GCA_016801955.1 Conus betulinus
ACTTTCATGCATCCATCTGCTTTCACTGACCTCGTAAATGCAGATGGTTTAACTGGTCAAATGACATTCCTTTTAATCAATACACGTATACTGTAGTACGGGAACCGTGCACACCATTTCTGTACATTGCTCATTGTTTAAGAACCAGCCCCGAGAAGACAAAAATGATGTCCAGCCATTATACCACAACGATTACTGATAGAACTAATCCCGGCCAGATGCTAGAGTTTATGCACCTATAAACTTACCTGGCATCCATCATAAGCATTGAGAGATATGAAACCAGAAATTATAATAAGGGCGGAAAAAAAAAAACCCCATAGCTTTGTCAATAAAAAAATGTATGGAAGCACCAAGGCATCTCCATGCAACAGAAGATGAGGCTTCTGCATTTACCGGTATTTTCCACATTCATGTATGCATGATAGAAAAAAGAAATTCGCCTGTGGTCTGAAAAGAAGTATCCAAACCATGGAAATGACATATTACCGCCCAATCATACATAATAGATACACTGATCATATTACATATGAACAAGAGTGACTACCAGGAAGTACATGGTACTGTAGGAAGATCTACCTACATCAGTTAGGAAAAGAACATTATATCAGTATGTCCTTAACAAGATCCAGTGGATTAGCTAAAGCAAACATCCAAAGAACTGTCGAAGGAGGGTGATGGTGTGTAAGGCAGGGGAGAGAAAAAGCAAGACAAAAACTAACAACCTTGCAGACTGAATGGACAAAATACTGGCAGAAACATAGGCCTAGCACATTCAACAAAACTGGGTGCATTTCATGAACTGTTCTCCAATGTTTTTTTGTCTTCTCATTGATTCTCCACTGAGTTGAGGGAGATGAGGAAAAGTTCTCTCTCTCTCTCTCTCTCTCTCTCTCTCTCTCTCTCTCTCTCTCTCTCTCTCTCTCTCTCTCTCTCTCTCTCTCTCTGAAGAATGAAGAGAACACAGAGATTCCACTTGTTTGTACTTTGTGTAAAGGGTCTAGTAAAAGCGAGGTTCATTTTGTGTTTTGTTGTCCTGCCTTGGATACACTTAGAAACCAGTCATTCCCTCAACTATCATAAAACTATAGACACAACCATTTTGCATTTAGGCTTATCTCGCTTGTCACCTCTGCTCGCGAAAATGTTATGAAAAAGATTGCCAACTATTTATATAAGGCGTTTAAAACCCGTTCCATTTACTGTGCTTGATTGATACAGTTCTTCTTTCCTTTGTGTTGGATGTACGATTTCTTGTACTTCATAAGTGATACTGTTCCCCTGTAAGTTGTATCGGATGTATGAATCGTACTTATGCATCGTATGCATGCACTGTCCCCTTCTTTGAATAAATCTCTCTCTCTCTCTCTCTCTCTCTCTCTCTCTCTCTCTCTCTCTCTCTCTCTCTCTCTCTCTCCTCTCTCTCTCTCTCTCTCTCTCTCTCTCTCTTCCATTGTGATTATACTTTGTGGATTCCTTCCCCTCCAGATGAGTGTGGATGTTTTGAACAAACTTCTATTTCATTGTCTGTATAAAACAGATAACAAAGTGACTTTTTTGAATGAGCGAAAAAGATTCGAATGCTGTATTAATCTACCATTTTTTCAAAATCCTTATCCATACACCGATACATTTCCTTTTCTTCATACTATGTTTAGATAATAACATGATAATGTTCATGCATACGGTATATAATGTTTAATACCAAGTACAGTTAACTTATCGGTCGTACTTCCGATCTCTCTCTGTTTTATCTGTCTGTCTCTGTCTGCCTGCCTGTCTGTCTGTCTGTCTTCTCTCTCTGTCTGTCTGTTTGTTTCTCTCTTCTCTTCTCTCTCTCTCTCTCTCTCTCTCTCTCTCTCTCTCTCTCTCTTTCTCTCAGAACCACACACTTTCAAACATTTACGCAAACAAGAGCATAGCTCAGGGTTCTTTATCAGTCATCCTCGCGCGTTAAAAAAACATTCATTCAGATGCATAAAACATTCATTCAGATGCAAGCCTTTTCTTAAAGCATGAAAGGTCATAAAACACGTCTCAAAGTGGCTGAGAATCGTATGTTCCACATACAATGTAGGAGCATAGGCACTGGCTGACATTCACATACAGGTTTTTTTTTCATTTGAACTAACAAATAGAACTGGGCTTTTTGAAAAAACCCTCCCCTCCCTCCCTCTCTCTCACTCTCTCTCTCTCTCTCTCTCTCTCTCTCTCTCTCTTGTAGTGTGTGTGTGTGTGTGTGTGTGTGTGTGTGTGTGTGTGTGTGTGTGTGGTGTGTGTCAGAGAGAGAGAGAGAGAGAGAGAGAGAGAGAGAGAGAGAGAGAGAGAGAGCTCTCTTTGGGCGCGCCTGTATGTGTGTTTCCAAAGCGTGGGAGGCTGAGTCAGCACTCTGTCATTTCTCTGACTATCGTTTTTGAAGTTTGACAATATGAATTTCTGTTATGCTCATCTTTATCAAACGGCGATCATTAATCAAATCTTCCAATGCCCAACGTCCAAA
>JADBJO010001448.1:35000-37500 GCA_016801955.1 Conus betulinus
CTCTCTCCTCTCTCTCTCTCCTCTCTCTCTCTCTCTC
This sequence comes from Conus betulinus, assembly GCA_016801955.1. Taxonomy (NCBI): domain Eukaryota; kingdom Metazoa; phylum Mollusca; class Gastropoda; order Neogastropoda; family Conidae; genus Conus; species Conus betulinus. Next base: position 35,038 of record JADBJO010001448.1, read on the forward strand.
TCTCTCTCTCTCTTTTGTGTGTGACGGGGGGCGTGTGACGGGGACGAACTATGTCCTTCAGATAGATAAGATGAAACAAAGTAGCAATTTCGTTTGTTGAAACTGAATCACACGACAATTTTGGCTTCGAAATGATGTTATTGTAGACATCACCTGTTTGGACGTACTCTTATTAGATCAATGTGATTGATTGCTGCTGTTTGTTTAACTCTAAATAACTCCACCTATTGGTTACAAAGTTGAAATGTATATTATTCTCTCTCTCTCTCTCTCTCTCTCTCTCTCTCTCTCTCTCTCTCTCTCTCTCTCTCTCTCTCTCTCTCTCTGAGCCTTAGGAGCGAGAAAAGGAATGGGGTGCGCGTGTATGTCTCAGTTAACATTTCCTTCGCCCCACCCCCTCCTTCCACACACACACACACACACACACACACACACACACACACACACACACACAAACACACACACACACACACACACACACACACACAAACACACACGCCCCCCCCTCCCCCCCCCCCCCACCACACCTCCAAATTACATTCTCCAAAAACAGTTTCATGAGCAGCCTTTCATAAAAATATAGATAATTAAGATAAAACAAAGGTAACACTGCTATTTATTGTGGACCAGGGGAAATCAATGATTATTATTTAAACGCTGAAATCACATTGCAAGAATTAAAATTGGGAATTCCTTTTTAAACCTAACAAAGAAAACAAGTCAGTCGGTTTGGATGCGATTCAGTGAAATGCTTAACCGTTTGCTATAAACGCTTGTTATAATTCTGCATCAGATTATTAATAAATGCTTTCATGAAGGAACTATTCTTTCTGTGTGGAGAGATTCTGTAGCTGTGCCAATACTGAAACACGGCAAGTCTAGTTCTGACATGGACAGTTAGAGAACTGTTTCTCTCACTTCACACACATGTAAATGAATGGAAAGAATTATTTTGAATAGATAAATGTATCATTGTGAGAAGTGTGCAGTTATTCCTGTTGCCCAGTCTGGGTTCAGCGAAGGTAGATCAACCATTGACCATCCAGTAAAACTGACAATTCAAGTAAAACTGCAGTTTGCTCGGAGACAAAATTGACTGGCAACATTTTTTTTATGTCCAAAAAGCGTATGATCAAGTTTGGCATGAGCGGCTGTTGTATAAATCGAAAACCATTGGTCTCTCCGGGCGCTTGTACAATTATTTTAAAGATTTCCTAGCCTACAGAACCATTCAAATAAAAATAGGAAATACCTATTCCAGCAAAACTTCACTGAAAATGGGAATCCCTCAAGGTTCTGTAGTTACTCCTCTGCTTTTCAATATTTTAGCTCATGATCTTTCGAAACCTGTATCTAAAACTTGCATTTTAGTTCAATATGCTGACGATATTTGTATGTGGATTAATGTTACTCTAAAAAAAAAAAAAAGAAAGAAAACACCAGTAAGAGTGGTAAACTACATCAAGAGATTGTACCAAAGTGATTTAAATAGTATTATAACTTCGTGTTTCAGAATGGTTCATGTGTGGCGGCTAAAAAGTCCCACATGGTCTTATTTCATGCAGGTGGTAGTTTTTGTGATCTTCCCACCTTCAACTTGGATGACATTGCGCTTGATTTCATGACTGAGATAATTGTTTTAGGTGTATGTATCACCTCAAAATTATCATGGAATAAGCATATTGAGAACATTATAACTCAAGCGAGAAAGTCTCTTCACCTATCAAAAGTTATCAGCAAACGACGTTGGGGTCACGATAGTCAAACTTTAATTCATTTAGTTACCTCCTTAGTCAGATCTAAGCTGCCGTATGCACAAGGAATATTTTGAGTGCTCCGTTTTAGGCACATATCATGAATGTGGTGTGTTGCCTCTTGATAACCACCAAAAGCTTGCTTGTACCAGATGTATTTGAGAAGCTCAACAGTTAATAATTCAAATGAAAGTGAGCTTGGTATGCCGTCTGATTCTCATTTTCCGAAACACGCTAGATCTATAAGGTCAAATAAGACTATTCTCACATATTCATCAAAACTTTATAAAAGCAGCAAATGTTGATCATGAAAATGTTGCTAAGCGTTTCCCATCAAGCCCGGTACCTATCTGGGGTATCAAAAGAGCAAATTCTGATCATATGTATACTGATATGCAAAAGAATGTTAACAACATTTTAGCCACTTTGGCCAAGTCACACATTGCCGAGAATTATTCTAATATTTGATTATTTTTACTTATGGATCTCTACTAGATGAAAATTCCGGTTCTGGGTTTGTTATCCCTTTCTGAAGGTGGAGAAATGTTTTCATTTGGGTAGAGGCTTGTCTTTTTCACAGCTGATCTGATAGCAATATTAATGACTATTAACTTTGTTGTTGATATTCAACTTAATTTTCATAAAATACTTTTTTTTTTTTTTTTTTGGGGGGGGGGGGGGGGGGGTGTTGACTCTAAATCTGTGCTCC
>JADBJO010001448.1:77500-90000 GCA_016801955.1 Conus betulinus
TGCTCTAACCCACAGCTCGTTTCAGAGGTCCAACAGACCAGACATCCAAGTGCACACCTCATAAAAGTTCACTCTATAAAGTCTGCAGCGACCGGAAATCAACTAACGGCCAGCAGTAAGTGCGGTGCGGTCACACCAGAAAAGAGTGTTCAAACAACAACCGGCGAAACAGACACAGTGAGCAACATCAATAGCAGCTAGTAGCAAGAAGAGAGCGCCCCCCTGAGATCTTTAAAGGAAAGAGCCGAGCAGGGGGAGGTAAACACTGTCAGTCACAAAATGTGCATCAAAAACAGTGGTCAGAGCGTAAGGGAGTTTACCTACTCTGGATTCTCCAGGGTGATTCTTTGACAGAAGTGGGTTACTATGGTACTGTCAACACAGAGACGGGCACAAACTTACCTTTGAAATACTGTGTTTGAACGATGGTGTAAAATCATAATGAGTGGCTGATTTTCTTTCTGTCTCTCTACTTGCTTTCTTTCCTTTCTTTCTATCTTTCTTTCTTTTTTTTTTCTGTTTGTCTATTTTTTTTTTCTTTCTTTCTTTCTTTCTTTCTTCTTACAATACAAGAAAGAACAGCAACAAAAATTGATCTGGTTGAGTTTATAGAGTCGATGAGTCGCATGCCAATGACAGCTTTTCATTAGAATTCACCATCTTGATTTTACATAGGGAAGCAAGAGAGCGGATATTCTTTCATTCTACCACATGATGTAGCTTTTCAGGGATAAGCTACATAACATAACAATTAATGTATGGCATTGAGCCTTACACGGAGAACGAAAGATCACACCTGAATGGCTTGACCATGATTTTCAAAGCCATGTTCCGTGACTGGAAGCTCTTGGCTGCCTCTCTCAGCCAGTTTATTTTACCGACCTGCCGTGTCTCTATGTTTGTCATAATGGTGGCTTTTCGTGATGTTCCTATCTCGCAAGCTCTCACACACCCTATCCATCTTTGATAACTACCGCTTGTTCCTGTCCCTGCCCAAGCACACCATCCCGTTGCTCTTTATGGTGTCGGTAGGTGACTTAATGATCGTTGGGCACCAGACAGCGAAGATGATGAGGTTAACATGAGAGAGGGGCTGATTTGGTACCTAAACGAGCTGAGGACCATGTATATTGATATTATGGCTTGGAAAGGAAAGTGAGCTTTGATGCTGATTAAAAAAAAAGTGAAGAGAAAGTCGCGTGTTCGTTGTTCGTTTCCTAACCAGCCATCACAGGATCGAAAGAGAGAGAGAGAGAGAGAGAGAGAGAGAGAGAGAGAGAGAGAGAGAGAGAGAGAGAGTACTCTCTCCCTTCCTCTCTCTCTCTCTCTCTCTCTCTCTCTCTCTCTCTCTCTCTCTCTCTCTCTCTCCTCCTCCTCCTCCTCCTCCACCATCACCACCACCTCTTCATCCTCCTCCCTTCCTCCCTTCCTACCTCCACATCCCTTCTCACACTGCCTCTCGATGTCTCTCTTCGTCTCTCCCTGCCTTTCTCAATCTGTCTGTCGCTATTTGTCCTCCCCGCCCCCCCTCCCGCCCCCCTGCCTCTGACAATCTGTCAGTCTGTCAGTCCGTCTGTCTGTCTCTCTTTCTCTCTCTGTGTGCATATGTGTGTGTGCGTGTATGTGTGTGTGTGTGTGTGTGTGTGTGTGTGTGTGTGTGTGTGTGTGTGTGTGTGTGTGTGTGTGTGTGTGTGTGTGTGTGTGTGTGTGTGTGTGTGTGTGTGTGTGTGTGTGTGTGTGTGTGTGTGTGTGTCTGTGTGTGAGGTGAGAGATAGAGGGGCAGGCAGACAGACAGACGGCAGGCAGGCATACAGACAGACAGGCAGGCATAAATAAGCTATGGTGTGATAAAAATCTGGTCAAACCGAAGGCGCAAATGTGTGTCATACCTTACGCAACGCAAGATGATAAAAACACACCAGTATACAATAATATATTTGCGCACGACCGAATGCTTCATATTCTGGTTCTTCCGGGTTTTCTCTGGCCGAAGCGCAAGCGCAAGTGTGTGTGTGTGTGTGTGTGTGTGTGTGTGTGTGTGGTGTGTGTGTGTGTGTGTTTGTGTGTGTGTGTGTGTGTGTGTGTGTGTGTGTGTGTGTGTGTGTGTGTGTGTGTGTGTGTGTGCAGTGCGTGTGTGAGTGATTCACATACAAAAACAGACTATGGTAGGCCTATGTAAAAATCTGGCCAAATCAAATTGGCAAATGTTATTGTGTCTTTTGTAATGCATGGTGATGAAAACACATCAGTCTTCAACAATACACTTACAAACAATCGGCCACGGGGTCAGACCGTATGATTAATATGTTCCGGTTTTGAAGTTTTTCTCTGGCCACGATTCGTGGCTTCCTTCTCATTTCCCGGTAACCAGTTATACTTTATCCCTGTGAATATGAAAAAGACAACAACTCAACTAGCTGCCATTGATGCTCTTAAGAAACTGTCTACATATTTCACGTGAATATGCTAACATCAGTTTGAATTATCCTGATTAGGCGATGAATACTTTGCTTTTTCGACTTTACTACTTTTAGGTTTCATAGTTGAAATATAGAAGTAGATGGAAACGCCGTGAGAAGAATCCATTGCCTCTGCTAAGATAGTCGGTCGAATCCCTTCTCTACAGCACTGATTGTTTTCCAGTTATAAGTCTGTCTGCTTGTCTGTTGTTGTGTCTTGCCATCGGTCCCTGTCTAATAAGTCTTTTTCTGTCTCTGCCTATTGCCCCCCCCCCCCCCTCTCTCTCTCTCTCTCTCTCTCTCTCTCTCTCAAGCACTGAACCTTTTAACAGTCGTTTTGATACACGCCGCTAGAGCTCCTGATCCCCAGTAACCCATACAAAAAATGCATGTGACCTACAACTCGTTTAGGATGGACAACCAGATCAAACACTCTCCCGTGTTCCCCCCTCAGTATCGCCGCGCTGTGATGTTCCAGAAGGCCATTAATTTATTACTGCCGGGAATAATGCAGAGCTGGAAGCTCTTCTTCTTCTCCAGTGTTGAGGGCCCACAATCAAGCTTGATTATTCTGGCAGCTCGAATGTGGATTACAGCAAGAGAGTAGCAATTTATAATGTGCAAAAGCAATCACAGAGAGGAACATTAGCACAGAGCAGGCAGTACTGTAGCGAAAGGTTGGACCGAGAAGACCGATAAAGAGAGTAGCTGGCAGCGAGGGCTAAAAAGCTTTTCCACACAAAACTTGCTTTAAAGTCAGTGGTCAGCCCTTGAAGTTTTCCTGACCTTCTTCGGCCAGCTGAGGGCATGCAGTACATTTATAGTTAATGGGTGAGTGAGGGGGGAAGCGGAAAGAGGTAGAGCGTGGGTACATGTGAAATATTGATGAAAATATCGACAATATTTAAAAGAGAAAAAAATGTGTATTTATTAAGATTGGTAAAAATTAACTGAATGTCAAGTATACACCGCCTAAACTTACTGGATGCCGCACTTGTGAAGAAATTGGGTCTACAGAAACTACCATCTTTATGTCCTCAAATTGAAAGTACATTTTCAGGCAACTGAACTAAAAAAATGTACATATGTACAATATTAATAACGCACCACTTTTGACAATAATAAGATAGTAAAGAGGTAGTGGGAGGGAAACAGAAGTTCCCCACCCACCCAGCTCTCCTAAAAACGGTTTAAGAATAATTCACCCAAAACATGAATTTTTTTCAATATAAGGTAATAACAATACACTAAGCGGAAGATTACGAGTATAAACGTGGTACCACCAACACATGAGTAAAGATTAAGAATGTATGAAAAGAAGGCAAATAATTGTTAAATGTATTCACGAACGTTAATTTGATCTTGGCATATATAGCCTGTCAACCTAAAGCGTGTGCAAAGAGGCAGACACCTTTCTCCCTCCTACCCCGAATTCACCCCGAAGCGCTGCGTCTGTCTCGATCCCCCGAAACAACCCAGCCAGGAGTAAAGCCGACAAGACTTTGTCACCTTGATAAACCTGTTCCAGCTAAAAATATCACTGCTTCAACAGTGTCATTTTAAATGGGCGTGTGCAAAAAACAGTCTTCTAAGATGCAGACGACCCGTCTGTCCAGTTCAACCGACCGCGGGCTGATATCTGTTTTGACCAATGGGAGACGCCGGCTGACGCGAACAGCTCGCCAAAAACTTGTCACCTTGGAAACGATATCATTTCTTCAGTAATTACCTGCCAAGCAAGCCGCAATGCGGCAAGGTGATGGGTGCGGTCCCACCGGACAGGCTGATCGGACTCTAGAAGAATACGAAAGCGCTCCCCAGAATTTTTCCTCCCACCGCGGCCATTTGCTATTTGAGGTGATGATGGTAAGTGTGGTTTTTTGCAGCAGGCGTGTTGGGCCGTGAATTGTTTAGGAAGCGTGTCGGTTTTCTCGGACAATGCGATTTCAATAACCACGATTCTTTGGGGCCAGTGGCGGCATTGATGTCATGTATGTATCTGTTAGCAACTGCGTAACTTCCGTGCTTTTCATCTTGTAATCGTTGCTTTTCCTTTAAGGTTTTAATACTAATTTTTAAGATATATAAATGAAGCGTCACTTTGTACTCGTCACTTTTCCTTTTTGTATGCAAATCGATTCATTATAACGCTGTTTCAGTGTAAATACAAACGACTGTAATTTCGTTTTACGCATTTTTTATTGTACACACAATGATCTAGCTTTACTTAAATTTTAAACTCGAACTGTTTTACAAGCAGGAAATTGCCCAGTAAAGTCAAGTAGGCCAATTTGTTCTAGATTTTTTTTTTTTTTTTTTTTTTTTTTTTTTTTTTTTTACAAAAATCGGGTGTAAAATATAATTCGCCCGCACTTGAAGAGGGTGAGGGTGGGGGTAGTATCCACCGACGTCACAACTAATTTGGGAGCGGACGAAGAGCGTAATTTTACATTAAAATGGTTGCGTCCTATTGCCTGAAAGGGTTACATGGACTCAGACCCCCACCACACCCACCCCCACACACACACACACACACACACCGTCTTTTCTCCCACTGGTCGCGCGCAGCCCATGCTGGGCCGGCCTATGACTGCAGTGATGTCAATATAGGTGGGGAGAAGGGGTAGAGATATTGTTACGGTCTTGTGATTAAAATCACTACACCGAGGCAACAAATCTCGCGGGGCTGAGATCCATTTTAGAACACATAACGACGCCCCTCCTCCCTCTCATGGCTGTCGCAATGCTTCAACATATTAATCAAAATGCAGTTGAGCACATTCCCACTCGCATCTTACTTGACGACTTGACATTGACTGCTCCCTGTGGAATGTAGGGGCTCTGGGCGGGCCGGGCCACGCTGTGGCTGTAAACAGGGGGTCGGAACGAGCGGCAGGGATGCTGTGCCAGTCAGGTGGCACAGAAGACGAGACACAGAAAAAAAAGTCATGGGGGCTTTACTTTATTTAACGCGTGAACATTTGAACACTGTTGTTGACTAGGAACCATCGCGATTGTGTGCAAAGACAAAACATTTTATGTTCCTCTTTTTTGAACTTTGATGGTCAACCATTTTCAAGGAAGAAGGATATAACTACATGGCATAACCGGAATCTTCCATGCCATTCTTCTTGTGACTTGCCACGATTGTACCTCTTTATAGGCCTTCTGCTACACCAGATTATATCCGGTGCCGCAAAAATGTCTACACTGCTGGACATCGCGTGCCATACCCATCTTTGATAACCACCCCTTGCTCCTTTCCCTGACCTACGTCAGTGTCCGGTTCCGCGTTACTTCTGGGGGTGGGTAGATTAGTGGTCGCCCTGAGACCCGAGTCAGGATAATGACGTGAACATCAGTGAGTGTTTGGTCTGGTGGACTGCCGAAAGGACTTGTGGACATTGGTTAATCAATATAATCTGGAGAGAGAGAGAGAGAGAGAGGTGGAGGGTGGTGGGGAGAAATTTAGATGCCAACCCAGAAAAAAAAATCGAAAATGTTCATGTACGAATGAACGAAAGGTGCTCCTTATTCCGATCTCAGTACTCCTTCCTCCCTCCCTTCCTCTCTTCTCTCTCTCTCTCTCTCTCTCTCTCTCTCTCTCTCTCTCTCTCTCTCTGTGTCTCTGTCTGTGTGTGTGTGTGTGTGTGTGTGTGTGTGTGTGTGTGTGTGTGCGCGCGCGCGCGCGCGCGAGTGGATTTGTACATCGTTTCCTGTTTACATACTTACGTTTACCTCTCTTCTTCATACGTAGTAGGCTGTTTATGAGTCTGTTTCATGTTGTGCAGCGGCGAGTCTACCTGCTTCATAATGTACAGTGTAATGTCTTGCCTGCTGTAAACTGTACAATGGTGAGCCCGCCTGCTTATTCTGTGTATTAACGCATCAGTAATGTAAACGTAATGTCGTAAGAATTAGCAACGACTTTTCAAAATGTTTGACGGATTTTCAGCTCGAAAAGTAAATCACAGAGATGATACGAAATTGCGTGAATGGGTTAAGCAAACGGGATGAAGGGAAAACAGACATACTGATATCAACATTGGTAAAGGCTGGAGGATGTAGTGAACAGAGACTTGTCTGATTTGTGGAGTGAAACAGAATGGGAGACTGAGGATGCCTGCACTGTAGCAATAATGTAGATCCATTAGGAAAACAGTAATGCCCACTGAACATCTTCTGGAAGACACCTGTCCTTTGTCGTGTTCTTTGTACTCTTGAGAATGGCACATCGGCAAACGTGGTAAAAAAATTGAGCGATTCTGGTTTGATATTGATCTGAATGCTATGAAGGTTAAAAAAATGTAATTCATTTCATTTCATATCACTTTTTTTATGAATACCAATCAGAACATGCATATAAATGCGCACGGACGCACGCGAGCACGAACGCACGCACACTCACGCGCACGCGCACGCACATACATATACACACGCGCGCGCGCACACACACACACACACGCACACGCACACGTACATGCTATGAAGGTAAAAAAATGTAATTCATTTCATTTCATATCACTTTTTAATGATTATTATGATTTTTATGTGTTCGTCTAATACGTTATGTGGAAAGACGTAAAACAAAACAACAACAACGTACATGTGCGTATGGGGCACACACGGGGATAATCAGGTACATCAGGATGAACGGTTTTACAGCTTTTCACGTACATTTACATTTTAAGCAGTATACACGTGCTTTTTTAATGCGTTAGTTGAACTCAGTTTCTTATCGTTTCACTGATGTGGCTCATGCGTTGTGTCATTTACTCTGAGGGAGGTAATGATATACCGCAAAATTGGTACATAATCAATACACTTAAAAAAAAAAAACTTTAACGTTTTACGCACACACACACACACACACACACACACACACACACACACACACACACACACACACACGCACGCACGCACGCATGCACGCACGCACAGTCGCGCCAAAAAGAGAAAATAATAATGAAGATAATGATTATAACAGAAGTAGTAGTACTAGCAGTATTAGTGGTAGTGGTAGTAGTATCTATCATCAAAATAATAATCATGGTAACATATATAATTGTCGTCATAAAAAAAAAAGATATATAACTAAATACGTTTTAAAGCACAGCAGACTCGTAATTGGGCAAAAAAACAGCATTCTTTGTTGATTTTACAAATGTCTTTTCTGTCATTTTTTGTTTTCTTTTCTCCTCAGTTATTTCATTTTTCTCCTAAATTTTCAACGAATGACCAAATTTGATCCTTCAATGGATGAATGAGATGATCAGGATAAACGACGAAGATCTGGTCATGTGTACGTCACTGTTGGTTTAAATAACTTTTTATTTCAATAAAACAAACGAACAGAATACCTTCATAATTGACGAGACGAATGAGCAACAAGAAGCCCTAGGCGTATACTGTGCTCAAATAGACCTTTACAATATATTGGCGGTTAAATGTCACTGTTGTTGCAGTGTCACTGGCTTCGCTTTCTCTGTTCAGATCTAAGGATCTCCCAGGGTCACCTGATCTGGGTCCACATCACCTAGTCAAGTCAGATGGGATAGAGCCGCACATTTTGACCTGTTCCATGGTCAACGTTGTGGCCTGGTCCTGGACTCACAGTCTTCCCTTGGTAGGAGGTAAGTGATCTGTGGTTGTCCTTTAGTACAGTGACATTTGCTTTAGGAGTGCGAAAAGCTGTTATTAGCATATGACCGAAATGGAGAAGTCTGTATCTCGGCCATAGACTCGGACGAACTCCCAGTATGCAACCTCAGGCAGTCGGTTGTTAAAACAGACGGGGTCCCTGGTGTGCTTTCCCACTACTAGGGAAGCAAATGGTAAAAGAGAAGAAAGAAGACAAAAGGCAAAACCGTTTTCCGTTTTTCACACACACACACACACGCGCGCGCGCGCATGAAACAATGAGGAAAATGTTCAGTCTACGATTCTCCGCCTTAAGGAATACAGTATTTTAGCTACCACCATATTACTTGCTTTCGGCCATTTTGTCTCTGCTGCTCGTTACACTCACAAGTCCTGCACCCCCCCCCCCCCCCCCCCCCCCCCCCCCACACTACTAGTAGGCTTTTGTGTTTAGTTATTGTTTGTTTGTTTGTTGCTTCTTTTCGTTCTGCAGGGCTGTAGGGACAAAACAAAACGACTGTAGGAGAAAATGAGGGGAAAGAACATCCGCAGTCTTGGTCATGATACCGGATACTAGAATCCCAGGTTGCCACTTCAGAAAATAAAAGACATACTGAGAACAACACTGATTCTGCTGTATGCACCCCCTGGCCACTCTTACCATTGGACCCGATTCTAAAAGGACTCTTCACTTTATTGTGTATGCTCAGTGGGATGGTTTATGGTTAATCGGTCAGAATAGAGAAGAAATAGTCCGTGTCCCTAGCGATATTTACAGGTATGACGTCGAGCGGCCGCTTGAAAGAATATTTTTAGTGAACCGGTCGTCTATAGAATGCAAATGTTCAGTAGTGGACGAGCGCATGCGAGTGCGCGCGCGCGCGCGCCCATACACACACACACACACGCACACACTCACACGCACACGAGCTTGCACTCGCATGCTCGTGCATTTGCAAGATTGCGCTCGCGCGCGCGCGCGCGCGCGCACGCGCACACACACACACACACACACACACACACACACACACACACACACACACAGCACACACACAACAATAGCAACAACAACAATAGCAACAACACACAAACAACAACAACAACAACAAACAACAACACACACACAACACACACACACACACACACACACACACACACACACACACACACACACACACACACACAGATGTAAACAGCTGTCAGCCAGCCATTATGAAAAAAACACAGATGATAATTATGTTGATGTTGTTGAGTACCGAGTAGTAACAGTTTTTCTTTTTTTTCTATTTAAACGTATGCGGCATTATCACATGCTTTTAGTTGCTAGTTTCTCGTCATAAATTGTTCTTCTAATAAAGAATAATATTCAGTTTTACATACATTCACATCCAATTAATTTGTTGTGGTTAGTTCGGTCGGTGTAGAAATTGATCATGTGTAAATGGACATAAACAATGCATTATTCTGTTTTATACCTGTCTTGCAATAATTTTATGAACTAGTTCATATGATGACACTTACTAGCACACTATGGGACCTAAAATGTATCGTGTCCAAAAAAGATTTACATGTAGCCTCTGTACATCGATCTTTATCTGCAATTAGCTGTTCATACTGTTCCCCCAAACGGTTTACTGTTATATATCTCCAGAACGCGTGTTGTATACTGTCCCTTTACGTGTTGGTGAAATTTACTTGCCAGATTTGACATCCACACACACAACTACTGCATTTGGTGGTAGGAGTTTGGGAATTAGTCTCATTTGAAACCTCTTCAACCTTGTTTCCCAGATCTTTACCTACCAGCTTAAAAGTTTTGTGCTAGGTGACCACTAGATCGGTTTATGATTCCATCCATGAGATCGTATTGTTTTTGAAGCTTCGTCCACAAAGATTTCATAATGTAATCGTGCTCTTTTTACCCGAATGCATTTCAGGTTTTGGAATCGTTACTCCGATTATTTATCGCACGTGTGTTAAGTATGCTAATAAGCACTACATTTTTCATGTTCATTGCATATCTTAGTATGCTCGTATGCATTTACTTTGTCAATAAATTCGCCATCCGACATATAATTAGTTGCCATCATCCATGCGAAAGTCTCCAATAGTACATGCATTTTTGTTTAGTTATTCTTCGGTATTGAAATGATGTGTAGATGTATTCTGATACTTGGAAATAAGTAGTTATGCTTACTCAATGAAATTATGTACAGATTTATTCAGTTACTGGACAAAATGCAGGCTTTATCCCAATCTAGACCGTTATGGGTGCAAATTTAATAAAAAAAAAAAAAAAAAAAGATAACTTTATCAGTTTCAGAACGTGTCTCTCCAAAACAAGTGTTGTTCGTCCCTAATCAACGGCCGATTCGGTCTTACTTTCATCAATTGTTTGCACGTTCGGGCCTAAAAAAAATGCTGCCGTCCCTGAACGTTCATGAGTTTATCGTTCCAAGTGTTCTTTTCATCCTATTTGCAAGGCTTAGCTCTTGAAATCCAATGCATCCCCCCGCCTGTCCGAATCTGTCTTTTGTTTGTTTTGTTTTTGTGTTGTTTCTCAAAAGAAACTTTAATTCGAGAAATCGCAATGTCTGTAAACGTTCGTCTGGTGGATTTGATAGAAGTATCGTAAACATGTGGTTTTGGATTGTATTAGGGTTTTAAGATTGCTATTCTTCCTAACGAGGATAGAATTCTTTTGATCCACACTCCGTGTAACATTTATTTTTGAGATGCACTTCGTTTCAAGTTGTTTTATGTCTCTTTATTTCTCTTATGAAAGCTATTTTCTCATTTTATCTTTGTTTCATTTTCTAATGGTCTATTCTAGTTTTTATCGAATTTTGACCATCAAAAAATACCAGGTACTAATTACTGTAATTAGTAATTTCTGTTTTATCCAGATATGCTTGGTTGAATTCTAGATTCCCACAGTAGCACATGATACACGTGGTAGGTTCTCAGTCTAAATATATGCAATGTGTGTGTGTGTGTGTGTGTGTGTGTGTGTGTGTGTGTGTGTTTTCAATTGTAAACAAAGCTTGCTCTTATGTCATAGATTGAAGAAATAGTGGAAGATAAACATTCATATCTGCAATGTTTCACTTCTCTCTCTCTCTCTCTCTCTCTCTCTCTCTCTCTCTCTCTCTCTCTCTCTCTCTCTCTATATATATATATATATATATATATATATAAAACGCTCACATGCGCTAAGTACGCATGATAAAATGGATGGGGGCGCGCGCGCACACACACACGCACACACGCGCACGCGCGCACGCTCGCGCGCGCGCACACACACACACACACACACACACACACGCGCGCGCGCGCATATAAGTACTCGTGTATGAATGGATATGCAGGTAGGTTATTAGCACGCATACACACGGGCGCGTGCGCACGTACACACACACGCACGCAAACACATGCGCGTACACGTCTCTCTCTCTCTCTCTCTCTCTCTCTCTCTCTCTCTCACACACACACACACACACACACACACACACACACAACACACACACACACACACACACACGCATACACCTGCTCTCTCTCTCTCTCTCTCTCTCTCTCTCTCTCTCTCTCTCTCTCTCTCTCTCTCTCATTTTTCCCCACATACTCCCGTAACTGTCCAGAATCTCTGTCTAAATTAAAAAAAACAAGAAACAACAAGGTGGTAAGAAGACCACTGTCCGGTTAATTCAGTTTATGTATAGGCTGAAATATATCTCTCCTTTAGTTTCTGATTGTTCTTTATTTTCAGAATTAACATCAGAGAGAGAGAGAGAGAGAGAGAGAGAGAGAGAGAGAGAGAGAGAGGAGAGAGAGAGCCGTACCTGCTAGGGGCAGTTTCATGTGTATTATATGACAGGGCCTAGACTTCAGCAAACTGTATATTCCTGTTTCTTTGCTGCTGCTTATATACAAGCAGATGGCATTTTCAGTGTTCTTTGTACCAGGTTTATTGTCATCATTTCACTGCCCTCCTGTGTTTTTATGTTCATTCTCTTTTCATGAAAACTCTATCTTATGACCACCATTATTCTGCAGCACAAAGATCGGAAAGTCATTGTCGACGGCGACGTGTTTTTGTTATGCCGAGAACGTATGTGCAGAAAGATTTCTCCAAATATCAGTACAGTCCCAACAGACATATCATTTACTCCAGTTCAAGTAGAAAGAAACTACGTTGCACATTTTCTCCAGTTTTAAGGAGTAAAGGGATTAGTTTAACCACACCAGGGGAATAACAAAGTATAAAAACTACAGCAATAGAGGAGTGAGCTTATCCTCAGGGATACTGTCAGAGTTTTTAAAACATGAAGAAAAAATTAAAACAGACGCTCTGAAGACTTGATATTGAGGAACCACTTCCGAAACTTATCCAAAAAATGA
>JADBJO010001448.1:95000-100000 GCA_016801955.1 Conus betulinus
GACAAAACACTACCCTTGCAGGACAAAAGCCCACTAGACAAAATAAGTGTTTGGGCAGACTTATTCAGGACGGGGGGACACCAGACAAAACATTACCGACGCGATTAGAAATAATTCTTTCAAAACTTGTCGAGTTTGTTTTCAAAACGCGTTGGTGTGTGTCGACACGTTTTGAAATAAAACCGCAGTTTGAAATAAAATTACCAAAGTCTTTGAGTACAACCATTCAGGACAAAACATCAACTGTACAAAACACTACCCATGCAGGACAAAACACCACCAAACGAAAGACCACCCATGAAGGACAAAAACCCACTGGACAAAACACTACCCATGCAGGACAAAACACCACCAGACGAAAGACCACCCATGAAGGACAAAAACCCACTGGACAAAACAAGTGTTTGTACAGACCCATTCAGGACAAAACCCACTGGACAAAAACACAACCCTTGCAAGACAAAAGCCCACTAGACAAAATAGCACCAATGAAAGACAAAAACCGAATGGACAAAACAAGTTTTTGGGCTGACTTATTCAGGACAAAAAGACACTGGACAAAAACCCTACCGACACATTTTGAAATAACTATTTCAAATCGCGCTGAATTTCTTTAAAACGCGTTGGTGTGTGTCGACACGTTTTGAAATAATACCGCGATTTGAAATAGATTCACGCACGTCTTTGTGTACCACCATTCAGAACAAAAACCCACTGGACAATACAGTACCCATGCAGGACAAAGCCCCACTGGACAAAAGACCACTTATGAAGGACAAAGACACACTGGACAAAACAAGTGTTGGTGCAGACCCATTCAGGACAGAACCCACTGGACAAAACACTACCCATGCAGGATAAAAAGCCCAGTGCACAAAATGTCACCCATGAAGGACAAAAACCCAATGGACAAAACAGGTCTTTGTGCAGACCATTTCAGGACATGGAGACACTGGGCGATATTCTACCGACTCGTTTTGAAAGGATTATTCCAAAGCGTATTGATATTATTTCAACATGTGTCGGTGTATGCTGACACGTTTTTGAAGTAAAACCGCAATTTGAAATAAATCACAGTCTTTGTGTAAAGCAACTCAGGACAAAACCCCACTGAACAAAACACTACACATGCAGGACAAAAGCCCACTTGACAAAACACCACCCATGAAGGGGAAAAAAACTCACTGGACGAAGCACTACCCACACAGGACAAAATTCCAGACAAAAATCACCCATGCAGGACAAAAGCTCATTGGACAGAATTTCACCTATGTAGGGCAAAACCCACTGGACAGAATACCACCCGTGTAGGAGAAAAGCTCAAGGGGGACAGAACACCAATCATTTAGGACAAAATCCCACTTGAAAGAATGCCACTCGTATGGGACAAAATCCAACCGATCAGAATGCCCCTCGTGTAGGACGAAACTACATCGGATAGAACACCATATAATGTAGGACAAGAGCTCATCGGGCAGAATACCACTGGATCAAATAAAGTCATTTAATTAGAGGGAATTAAACCAGTGTTTTAGTTTATTTGAAAATGGGTGAAATATTCTTCAAAATGTGGTTGTGACCTGATCAGTTATTTCAAAATGCATCAGACAGAACGCCATCGATGTAGGACAAAACCCCACTGGATGGAATACCACATATGTAGGACAAAAGCAGAAATCTGATATTGTGGCACTGAGAGAGAGAGAGAGAGAGAGAGAGAGAGAGAGAGAGAGAGAGAGAGAGAGTGTGTGTGTGTGTGTGTGTTAGAGATAATAAAGTACAATGTGTTACTGCACTGAATGTTTTCTCTCTTTAAGAGAAACGATTGTTACTAGTGGTCACCGAATAGACACACGGACAGACAGAAGGACCATCCTTTGTTTATAATATGGATGACCCCCCCTCTACGCACCCCCACACCCACAACAAAACTCTCCTCCCCCTCTCCACCTCCACACCCTCACAATTTCACCTCCCCAAACTGTGTGTCAGCTAGCAATGCAAATCTCTCTACCCCCACTCCCTTCCTACCCCCTCCTACCCTCCTCCCACCCCACCCCTCACCTTAGACTGTCAGACACGCAGGTACCGGGGATCGCATTCCCCTACTACTCCACTATTTCAACAAGGGCCCGTAACCTAGTCCCCAGCACTTCATAACGGTCTGAGTTAAAACCATGTTTTTGATCATACCACGCGCGTTTAGAGATCAATATCTCCTTTGTTTAGTTTATCATCGAACTGGAACATAAATTGTTAGACAGATGCAAAATAGGCTAAACACGCCAATGCCTCACGTCCATATCGGCAGAATTGGCCGCCCTAGAGCCGAAAAAACCGCAAAGTTTGAGCTTTAAGCGCGCACGCATGCATGCGTGACTCAATCCTAACATTTGATTTTCGTAAATGAGAAGTCCCAAAGAACCTGCATACCAAATTGGAAGCGATTCTGTGTAGAAATAATGGAGATATAAGCGATTGAAAGTGTGCACACATACACACACAGTCCTCATTTCAGTATATATTTTACACACAGTTAAGGGAATATCGTCATAAATGGGACAGAGACTTCAAGGAAAGATAGGGTAAGCACCTCTTTTAAATCATTTACATACTTATCCCCAATTTGACAAATGGCAAATGTCTTCACATGACTATGTAACCTGAGATATTTTTAAGAACTTAATTTATCAGATTGAATGCAGTGTTGCAGACCATTATGAGAGGTCTTCAGGCAAGTGTAGACCTACAGTGCAGTTAAAGCAGCAGCATCCTTGAGCTTAGCTGATGATGGACTCCAAGGTCTGAAACAGCTGTCGCAAGTAGAAATCTGAACCCTCTCCGTTTGCCAAGACGATTTGCCACCTCCTCGGGAAGCCTCATGCTAAATTTGGGGAAGATTGACCCCCCAAACAGCGGAGTTTTAAGGGCTTTTCTGTGTTTCACACACACTGACACCCGCGCGCGCACACGCACACGCACGCGCACACACACACACACACACACACACACACACACACACACACACACACACACACACACACACACACACACACTCACTTACACACACACACATGCATGCATGCACGTACGCACGCGCACACATACGTATGAAAATGAATACCATATTGTGCAAGACGTAATCAGCTGAAAAAAGAAAGAATATATATTTTCAAACAAACGTATCATGTTTGGCAACACTACTTTTTACTCTAACGAAGCGCTGCTCAGTTTTACTTATATTAGTTGAAATAGAAAGGGAAAAGTGAACAGAACATAGCAGCAGATATAAAGCCACTGAGACAAAATCAGATTTTAATTTAATTAAAAACTAAGGCAGTTTTGTTTACCGAAGATTTTTTCGGCGTTATATCAAGAAAACGGGGAAGAAATATCAAATGTTATAGCTGCTGCTCAATTTGGTTCCAAATCTTTGTTAGTCCGACAGATGCAAAAAAAATATTTCGGTGCGAGGAAAGAACATACCCAAATGAAGCACTGACTGACTGATTGTCAACAATAATAAAAAGAAAAGAATAAAAACAAACGAACACACGATCACATATTTTCAGCCAATCATGACTAATTGACTACGTAATTGTTAAAACCAGAGAAAGAAATATCACCCATCTGAAACAAACTAACAACTGGCTCAACTCCAAGAAGTATTTCACCCTTCAGTCCATGTACTGTCAACGCCAAAAAATGTCACGCACTTCAAACCAGCTATTTTCAACTTCTCTAAGTCTAAGCCAAGCTCTAAACCAACGACCGCTACTATCACTCAGTATGTTTCTAACTCTGCGCATTACTCCAGTATGGGCTCCAGACGCACGGCTCAGTCTGACAGCACTTGTCAGGGGCAAGCGATCTGCTTGACTGGGCCGTAGATATATAAAAATAAAGTGGATAATCAAATGTCCCCACAGCTTCAGCGAACAGTGGACTGACCCGCTGCAAAGTATATCTCATCATGGAAGACATTTGAATGTGAAGTAAACTATCCTCTGTATTGGTAAAAAACGGAAGTTGTGGAATGTCTTCTGTTGATCCAAATGCATGACCCACAGTGTTTGTCCCTTTGTCTTCATTTCTTTCAGCATCAACTGTTTTCTGCCGTGGTCCTCCAGCATTGTCATCACTTTTGTTTTTTCTCATCTTCATTCTCCACTACAGACGTGTCTTCAAACTCACTGTCAACTCCCATACATATTCGTTCCACACCAAACATGTTTCATTCTTCTTTTGAGTTTTCATCATGATCATTTACACATTAACATCATCTTCACCGCACAAATTCTCTGATTATGCACATCATCTCGCTTGTCTTCGCTGTTAGCACCCCTCCCATCTTCAGACACTTCTCTTTCGTCAGTTTCGGTGCCAGCATTGTTTCTGTCAACATTGACATCTGATTCATTGGTAAAACGACTTTCACATTCAGCTTCTGAAAAAGCTCTATCATCATCAGATTCGTCAGATTCGGACTTTGTGCTGGCTTTCCCAGAAGAGCCACAACACGATATGGTATTCTTCAGGGTGCCTGCATCTGTAACCCTGACAGAAACATAATGAATCTAATGGGTAAACCCCCCCCTGTGAACGTACTCATATGAGGGTCACATTTCCCCTTGTGGGATATGATGCAGTGATTATTTAAACCCTTTGAATTAATAATTAAAAAGTGGCAATTAAAAAAGGGTCAGGTTGTCACCAAATACAGCATCTTTAGTGATTGACTTCAAGTAATGTCCATTGAACCTGAAATAAACGCTTGATAGTCGTCTTTGTGCGTTCGTAAGTGATCCGTTGCCACTTTTCTTAGTTGTGAATCTGTTCAGTTTATGCCTGATCTACTCATCTCATCGCTAATGGAGAGAAATTGACAACTGCCAACATCTTCTCGATCTTCTAAGATCTGTATGGAGTGATTTTGTTGCAAACAATCGTTGTTTCAGACCTCCCTCTGACTTCTCCCAATTTTGTTTTCTGTGGCCGTG
>JADBJO010001448.1:105000-115000 GCA_016801955.1 Conus betulinus
CGAGTTGAGGACCATGGGGTATTCCCGTTAGGGTATGGGAACAAAGTAAGCTCTGATGTTGATTAATAAAAATACTGAGACTGCATATAAGGTATTCGTCGTCTGAGCAGCTGTCATAGGATCAGAGAGAGAGAGAGAGAGAGAGAGAGAGAGAGAGAGAGAGAGAGAGAGAGAGAGAGAGAGAGAGAATGTCTGTCGCTCCGATCCCCTTCCCATCACCCGTCTTAAATCTCTCTCTCTCTCTCTCTCTCTCTCTCTCTCTCTCTCTCTCTCTCTCTCTCTCTCTTTGTGTTTAGGGGAGGGTGTCGGGAAAAGGGGGTTCGCCCTTTTGCGTGTGTGTGTGTGTGTGTGTGTGTGTGTGTGAGAGAGAGAGAGAGAGAGAGAGAGAGAGAGAGAGAGAGAGAGAGAGAGAACAGTGTGTGTGTGTGTGTGTGTGTGTGTGTGTGTGTGTGTGTGTGTGTGTGTGTGTGACACGGCCATGCGCATATTCTGATATGATTAACATCTGACCGAATCAAAAGATGAATGTCTGTAATGCCTTTTGAAACCCAACGTATAGAATATATCCTAGTCCTAAGTGATTTACTTGTAGAAATTGGACCACAGCATCAGACTGGATAACTTACATCATCTGGTTCGTTCGCTTTTCCCTGGTAGAAAATAATGAATCGTAAATTCTGCCTTGCTTGTTCATATGCAGCAACATTTATTCCAGTTACCTTCAACAGAAAACAAATGATTAGACTTTCAATGCTGTTTGAAATCTGTTGAAATCGTTTACTTGATTCTGCTTATTTCGGTTTGAATTTTCCTGACTGCGCGGTGAAAATAATGCTTATGGACATTCTCCTAGTTTTGTTTAGGTTTCATTTTTAACAGGGTGGATGGAATTAATTGTAAGCCTGCCCGCTGTCTTTGCTCTTCTGTCACAGCCGTCGGTGTCGCTCTCTGTGTGCTTGTCTTTGCCTGGCTTTTTTCTCTCTCTCTGGCTGGCTGTCTGTCTTTCTGACAGTCTGTCTGTCTGTCTGTCTCTGTCTGTCTGTCTGTCTCTCTCTCTCTCTCTCTCTCTCTCTCTCTCTCTCTCTCTCTCTCTCTCTCTCACTCACACACACACACACACACACACACACACACACACACACACACACACACACACACACACACACACACACACACACACACACACACACACACACACGTTAAACCTGTTCGCACACCACTGAAGTCCCTGGTCCCCTTTAACATAAACTCGTTTTCTGGTGACCGCCAGACCAGACACTGTTCCGTGTTCACCTCAACACCGTCGCATTCATGTCCCCGAAGACCATCAATCCACTAACGGCCAGCAATAATGCAAAATTTGGAGATAGAATATGAATTACACTAAAAGGGAGTGGTAATATAATGCGCGAAAGCAAACACATCTGGTAACGTCAAGAGAGGGTAGCATTGTGGCAAAACAGTAGGCCCAGAGGACCTGTAAAAACAGTAGCCAAACACGGTGGGCTAAAAGCTTTTTACTCACAAAATGTGCATTAAAGTCGGTGGCCAGCCCTTGCGTGTGATACCTATTGTATATACTCAAAAATGCAATTTTGACGAGCGGGGTAAGCTGGATTTGATTCTGGTTAGGTCTGTGTCGAGGTTCAGTCAAAAAGAAAAGGACACAATCGGTCTTTTTTCAGCATTGTATTTGGAGGCTGAAACTCGATCAGGATATGTTTTTCTTTCATGGCGGCTATTCCTTCCTGCTTGCACTTTTATCTTTTGTGTCTGTCTCTCTGACTCTCTGTGTGCTCTTTTCCCCATTTCCTATCATTTTAAATCCTTTTGTTTTGTAAGGCGCACACTGTATAACGTTCGCACGTCCAAGACCAGACATATCAGTCTGTATATTTGCAATGAAAAAGCATGTTTGCGTGTTACATACTATGGTGTGTTCCAGTGACTTTTTTCGTTCAGTGCACTGCTTGCCTATGGGTACACGTTAAATTACTTGCCTGGTGGTGCAACTGATTCTGTTTATTGTTGTTTACTCGGGGTAAGGAGGCAGGCTTCAAGAGCGAGTACGGAGGATTAGGTGTAAGGACCAAGAATGCACAAGAAAATCAACTAATCAAAACCAAGCTTGTAACGAACACACTCCAACCACCTGCCATTTAATACAAATACAAAGGGCACGTTTGTTCGCCTCTTGACCGGTATTTATTTAGAGAGCTAGATATTGTATTCGTCTGCATAGTCTCTCTTGCTGGGAATTTACATCCAGACTTAATTCATGCAGACGAATACAAGATCTAGCTCCTCTACATAAATACCTTCCATGAGCATGTATGATGATTAACTCAAATGACCCTACTGATTTACAAAATACTGCACATTCTTCTTCGTTCTTTCTTTCTTTCTCGTACTTCATATCATCATAACATAAGCATTATCAGAAAAATATTCCGATCTCTCTCTCTCTGTCCTGTCTGTGTCCCTGTCTGTCTCTCTCTCTCTCTGTCTGTCTGTCTGTCTGTCTGTCTGTCTGTCTGTCTCTCTCTCTGTCTCTCTCTCTCTCTCTCTCTCTCTCTCTCTCTCTCTCTCTCTCTCTCTCTCTCTCTCTCTCTCTGACATTTTTTTCTGCTTCCAGATTCCCGAGCTCTAAGCCACAGGCCTTACTCTCTTGTGATTTTGTTACATGAAAAGTACTTTCAAAATCAGTCCAGCTGTAATTAAACCAAAAGTCCAGCTGGTTCATTCACTCTTCTAAGTGTCATGGAATGTCACCCCCTCCACCCATCTCCCTCCCACATCCGTCTCCTTCCTTCCCTTGCCAATCTTTTGTATTGATGTTCTGAAGACAGGCATTTTTTTCAGCCTCGCTGCATTCCATATCGCCCAACACAAATGGAGACGCCACGGTGCTCTCTGATGCCTGCCGAGGGCAGAGACAGTTCCCTGCACTGTCAGACTGGAAGATGGCGATGTCGGTGATCGCGCGCTGACCCGTGGTGACCAGTGTGCATTGCCCCTGACCCCTTCGTCCCCTTAAGAGCGACCCTTTCACCTCGGCCCGGGGCGGTGGGGTGGGGGGGGGGGAGGTGGGGGGTGGGGGGGGGAGGGGGCGGGGGGGGGGGGGGGGGGGCGAGAGGGGGAGGAATGAACTGTACTCTCTCTCTCTCTCTCTCTCTCTCTCTCTCTCTCTCTCTCTCTCTCTCTCCATCTATATCACCCCATCCACATAACAATCTAAACCAGACGCTACTAGTCCCGTGCCACGAGACCCAGAGTCACGCCACTGGAACCTCTGCCACCCAGTTCCGTCTCCTCTCTCTGTGCCTCCTCTCTCTCTCTCTCTCTCTCTCTCTCTCTCTCTCTCTCTCTCTCTCTCTTTCTCTCACTCACTCTCTCTCTCGGGGGGGGGGGGGGGGGGGGGGGGGGGGGGGGGGGGGGGTACTGTACTCCTTTCTCCTCTATCTCTATCCGTCTATATCTCCCCATGCACATAACAATCTAAACCAAGTTCTACTAGTCCTCTGCCACGAGACCGATAGTCACACCACTGGAACCCCTGCCACCAGTTCCGTCTCCCCTCTCTGTACTTCTCTCTCTCTCTCTCTCTCTCTCTCTCTCTCTCTCACTCTGTCCCCCCACGTCCCCCTACCCCACCCACAACACACACCACCTCACCCCCACCCAGGGGTCCCGGGGTACACATGGGTACTACTGCCGAACGGTATTATTAAGGTCTTATTCTGCTACCCAGCCCAGCACGCCTTTGGTTAGAAGTTCAATTCCGAGTTCAGGCCGTGGGGATGGATGGTGTCCAGTTTCTCAGTCCAGAAGTCTTCCCTGCGTTTTCTGGCGTCATGGCTCTTTCCTTGGACAATTTCAATGATCTGGCATCGCATGTGGGACACCGAGTGGCCTGCCTGATTGAAATGTCTCGTCAGGCGGGACCCTGCATTGTTCATTATGTGACTGCGGTGAAGGTAGAACCTCATGTTCTTGATGTTTTTGGTTTCTCCCACATATATTGACTGTGCTGGCATTTGGAGCAGAATAGCAGGTATATGACGTTTTTGGTGGTGTCACACGTCAGTCTCTGGTGCACTGTGAAGGTCTCCCCTGTACGAGCGCTTGAGAACGTGGTGCCCTCCACGAGGTGCTCACGGCAGGTGATGCATCTGCCGCATGCAAAGATACTCGCTTCTTCCTTCTGGACTGGAAATGGGGGCAGACTGGATGGCATGAAGATGTTGTGGAGTGACCACGCCTTCCTTTCCCCCACGTTAGGTGCTTCTGGCATGGCCCTCTGCATTCTGGTGCTCTGCTCTGATGAAGCTGGTCCATGCTCTCTCTCTCTCTCTCTCTCTCTCTCTATATATATATATATATATATATGTGTGTGTGTGTGTGTGTGTGTGTGTGTGTGTGTGTGTGTTTAATTTCCTAGCCTGTGAAGCGAGTTTTGGAAACCGGTGAAAAGCCTCGTGAAATTTTGTTCGTATAGCCACTATTTCCATAAACTCTCAAATTCCGTGAACAGCAACTTTCTTGAAAATGCACTTGAAAAGTCAACAGTCCCAGTTTGGTTGTTGATTACGTTGTTGTGCATGTGGAATACGATGCAAACTACGACCGGCATTCGGTATGTTCAAAGTAACGTGCAAGTTGACAAAAAACGTTGTGGTCGTAGTAATAGTGGTGGTAGTGGTGGTAGTTAGCGAATTGTGTAGAACTGTAATGCAGTGCCTGGTGGCACATGCAGGATCTATGTAGCCTGTTTCAACGGCCTGTTGTAAAATTGCACATTCTGATTTGTGTGCCAGCACGCGAAAACGAACTGCAAATTGAATTCATAGCAGAATGTGTAGCAAAAAAAAAACAAACAAAAGCAAAAAAAATGTAGTCCAATCAAGCACATTTGAGGAAATTAAAAAAAAAAAAACGGCCAACTCATTTCTAGTCTGGTTTCGAACCGCGCACACAATCGACAAACAACTAGAATGCATTGAGAATTTTTTTCCTTTGTCGTTTGGTTTATTCTTACACACATGAACTATGGTGTGTGCGGATGTTTGTGTTATCGTTTTAACTAGTTATAAACAATATTGGATTTTTACTATGAGTTATAAATTCATTCACACTTTCATGGCGGCCATCAAAACTAGAATACAGTGACTCTCTCTCTCTCTCTCTCTCTCTCTCTCTCTCTCTCTCTCTCTCTCTCTCTCTCTCTCTCTCTCTCATATCCATCGTTTCATTACTTTTCCGTTTTATGTTTGAACATATTGGTTCTTAATGTCACCCTTCTGGACTTTCAGAGAACCTGGTTTCATAGTTAATGCATAGCTGATTTGGCCTAAAGCAAATGCTTTAAAATGTTTGGTATTTCTGGTCATTTTCACGACTTACTTTAAACACTTTTCAAACTTTTACAAGTTTATGACCGACTCCTATAAATAGTGTTCACACAGCTCAGTTTCAGTCACAGACTTGGGGGAATGCATCGGTTAAGCTTCCTTTCACAGTAAAGCATGGTCATTGACGAGGAAAACCCAAACTTGCGGTGTGAGGAAACTGGAGATAAGAAGCCCAGTTTGTGTCATCTCAACGAGGAAAGGAGCGTACTGCGCTGATAAAACTCTCCTGCAGGTCTTTTAAACATGTCCCAGTGGACAGAACAGAATTCAAAGGGAAGTTGGCGGTTCTACTGCGTATCTAGCGGGATGGGACGTGTTCTGACGTGATGGGACGTGTTTGTTTAATATTAAAGCACACACAGCTAAACAATTACTCGCCCCGATGACATTTGCAGTCATATTGTTGACGAGCAACATATGTTCCGATTTCAAACTGCTTTATGTCTGTCGGCAAGATTTGTGATGAAGAAGAAGAAGAAGAAGAGGGGTGGGGGTGAGAGAGAGAGAGAGAGAGAGAGAGAGAGAGAGAGAGAGAGAGAGAGAGAGAGAGAGAGAGATGCTCGCAGAGACAGAGGAGAAAGAGAGAATGAACACATAGGAAAAGAGGGAATGAACACATAGAGGGTGGGTGTGTGTGTGTGTGTGTGTGTGTGTGTGTGTGTGTGTTTTTTTTTTGTTTTGTTTTGTTTTGCTGTTTTGTTTTTCGCAAGTTAAATGCAACCTACAATAAATGGAATATGAAAAAGAACAGCTTTATGCATATGAAAAGTGTTGCCAATATACGTTGAAAAAATATTGATAAGAATAAACGAAACGTTACATGAATAAATGCAGAGAGAGAGAGAGAGAGAGAGAGAGAGAGGAGAGAGAGAATCTGCTTTTGGAACATGCATGCATAATAATCTGAATACATGGCTGCTGTTTTGTTAGCGCCTTATAATATTGGATTGGTATTCCCATTCCTGTGATCATTCTATTATTATTGCGGTTATTGTGCTGTAATGTGAAGCTGTGACAATAATTTCCTATAGTGGCAATCCGTGTTATGGCGAGAACGAAGTTGTCAAATAGCACATCGTCAGATATGAGAAATTGTCCCCGCAGAAATGTATCGTTTACTTCAACGTGCTATCTTTCTCCCAGACCGGCGTCGTTATGGATGATGCTTTCTGTACCCAAGGCTCTGCGCGTGCCACAATAACCTACCCTGTTTATGTAGAGAGTGGAGCATAGGGATGATTCTTTCAAAGAAGTGCATATGCAATCTTTTCTCATTCTGTGTGTCAGCAGCTGAAGGGTAGAGGACCCAGGTGGGATGGTGTCGGGGTTTGGAAGGTAGAGGAATGGGGGATGGGTGGGAATAGGCACCAGCGTGGAAACAACGCATCTCTACTGTCATAAGTGCGCACTATTTCTCCTTCTCGGCGAAGCGTGCAGAGTATTGTCGAAAATACATCGCTTGTATAGTTTTATCATTATTATATCAACTACAGGGATATATAACGATGGAATGGTCGACTCACCGTTTGTGTTTCACAAATATTGGCATTATTATCTTCATACATGTGTCGTTAACTCAGCTCTGAAGTCAATGATGACTATCTTTGAACTCTGATATTACAATTAGTGAACGATCCACCTTTTTTAAGGCAGGCAATAACCTCAGTTGCTAGCCATGCGAATGTTGGCAATTGTACTGTAACCCCCTGACATTTCAATTAATGAAATGGCCATTTTCCCGTGAATGTATTACGTGCGCTGCCGAGCGGAGGCTGCGCAGAATGCAGTGATCTGAATTTGTTATGGTAAACTTGTGTGACTGAAACTAATTGCATGTGACGTGTAACATTTTCCAAGTCTGTCATTTTTTTGTTTTGTTTTTAAATAAAAGTTTGTTCTCTGGCTTCCTGGTCTTGTATTAGGTATCAAATTAGAATTGTTCTGCATTCAGGTTCATGTATTGTATTGATCTTCGTTTTCAGCAGCGCAGCTGTCTACTCCAGGTTTTGTTTTTTCTTGTTCTCTTGACTGAACTGTTACGTTTGTCTTGGTGTATTTGTTAATAGTTTCCTACTGTGTCCAAGACGACCAGCGTTTTTCCTCCGTCCTGAAGCGATCACCCACCACAGTGCTGTTCATGCAGCGTTTACACTTGGACACTCTCCTTCCAGACCAAAACAACACAAATAAAACTATTTGTTGTGCAAGATTTGAAAGACTTTTGCGGCTTGGTAGTTCCAAACTCTGGTCCATCTGCATCCAACCCTTCTGCAAATCTCCCTGGAGTTGTTGTCAGTGTGTGTGTGTGTGTGTGTGTGTGTGTATGTGCGCGCGCGCGCGCGCGCGCGTGTGTGTGTGTGTGTGTGTGTGTGTGTGTGTGTGTGTGCGTGCGTGCGTGCGTGCGTGCGTGTGTGTGTGTGTGTGTGTGTGTGTGTGTGTGTGTGTGTGTGTGTGTGTGTGTGACGCTAAAGAAAGCCTTGTTTCTCGAACATGACTTGCCTGTTTGTCTTGTACACTGTATGTGCTACTTTGCAGTGCGTGTTTGTGTGTATGCACGCGCGCGCGCATGTATGATTGTGTGTGTATGCGTGTGTGTGTGTGTGTGTGTGTGTGTGTGTGTGTGTGTGAGAGAGAGAGAGAGAGAGAGAGAGAGAGAGAGAGAGAGAGAGAGAGAGAGAGACTGCTGTTGCGCGAGACTGCCGTTGCCCGAGTTCCCGTTCCCGGTTCTAGTCTGGTAATTGGTCCAAGTACCTTCGGCTCGGTCGTCTTTGTGGTCATGTATTGTGTGTCATGTCGTCGCGTCTCATTTCTTTGTAACTATTACTTTGCTCTTCTATCGTGGTTTTGGTCGCGTTTCCGCATTACACATTGTCTACAGTTTTTATTTTCAATGAAAGGTTTAACTTGTGGTCGTGAAGGAAGGGAAGCATGCATGCAAGTTGTGCAAAACCCATGCCTGTGTCTGTGGGAAAGCCATGGTAGAAGGAGGGGAAACGTATAAGAGGTGTTCATATCACATCTCTGAAATTCATTCCAGTGCATCCCTTCTTCGGAAAACCCCTTTAGTCTTCATTGGATTTGTTTGGCAGTACTTTTCCTACCTTTTTCAGTGCATAAAGACACAATTGTATACACCACTCCAACTCAGTCTTTCCCACATCTTTTGCATCCCCGACAACAACATGCAGTCCAATGGATAACTTTGTCTTTCGGACACTTTATCATGTTGTACTCGGTATGATTGACGAGTATGTCTAGGCGGCTCCACCTCGGTTTGAAAATGCATCCATTACGGATTCCCCGCCATGCCCCCCCCCTCAGTCCCCGGCGCTCGTGGATCCTTATCCTTAATAGTTGCTTTTAATCACTGTGAAGCCACCAATCATACTAGAACTGCTCCTGCAGCTTCTCCAATAATTATTCCCGGGAAGCGATCCACTGCGGGACGCTCGTTAATCACTCGTTTCTCGGCTTTTCATCTAGTAGAGTGAGATTAGAAGGGAAGCAGTGTGAGATAGAAGTTAGGCCATCATGTCATGTGGTATTAGTTCCTGAGCTGAGAGGTAAATTGCGCTTGAGTGTCGGGAGTGGCATGAGGGGCATTGAGGATGGTGGATGTTTAAGTGTTGCGGGTGGACGAGAATAGTAGCTGGGTGGAAGGATGTAGTCGATGGTGGTAAATGAATTTGAACCGAGGCCATATCAATGATTCTGCACATTTTCCGTTTGGGGGGAGGAGAGGAGAGAGAGAGAGAGAGAGAGAGAGAGAGGAGAGAGAGAGAGAGAGAGGAGAGAGAAGAGGGGTGGGGTGGGTGGGGGGGGGGGGGTAGAGGGTGAGATAATTTGGTCGGTTGCTGGAGAAACTCCGCTGGTTTCATGTGAAGCAAATCACCAAGACAGATTGCTTTCTGTTTCCACGATAGCTCTTTTTTTTCACCATACGGGTGTACAATCCACATCCGTTCTATTTTATAGCACATTCTTTTATCATCCATCCAGTCATAAATTCCCAAAGTTCCCAAAGCAAAATTACCTATCCTGTAATTAGCATTCCTCTAATCTTGCTGCATCATCTCTTCGGAAGTCACTGTCTCGCATTTTGAGACGTGTCCATTTTGCCTGGTCACAAACTGCAACTTAAATCGGTTGTTGATTTTTTTCCAGCAGATGATTGATACTGTGTTGGTTTCACATGTTTATGGGCTATACACGCACTAAGGGTTACTTAGCGTTTTCAACAGAAAAGGAGTTGACGTGAATATGAGTAGTTTTCCATCAGATATCAGTTATTGTTTTCGAGCCGCATTGCATGCAACTGGTATGATAAATACACGAAACGAATGTGTGTAATGAAGTGAATGTATACATAACGCATTGTGCTTGAATTATGACCAAAGGGTGCACTTGTAGTACAAGAGAACGGTTGGGGATGTTTGGAGAGAGAGGGGAAAAGAGCTGGTGAAGAAAAGTATTGGACCAGGGGGTGGGGAAGTTAATGGTGGATGAGGGGGTTGAAGACGTAGAAAATCCAGCGAAAGGAAAGAAAGGAACTTGGGACCTTTTTTTAACACATCTATTTACAGAACCCA
>JADBJO010001448.1:120000-122500 GCA_016801955.1 Conus betulinus
CAGTTTCTCATCAACAATCATTGATTAGTGGTACCGAACAGAGAGTCGTTATAAATACAACAAATGAAAAATTGAACTGATTAATGTAATCAACTGAATGTATACATAATTCATATTGCGCCTGAATTAATCACCGAAAGATGCACTTGCAGTGCAGAAGAACGGTGGAGGTGTCGAGGAGGAGAGAAGGGGGAAATGGCTGAGTGGAGAAAAGAGGAGGGGTGCACGAGGGACGGAGCTAATGTAAGGGGTGACGGACAGAAATGAGTCTTTTTTAACATACCCATTTACAGAACCACATTTATGGCCATGAACCATAAATATTACAGCTCTCTCTCTCTCTCTCTCTCTCT
The DNA here is from genome assembly GCA_016801955.1 of Conus betulinus. Taxonomy (NCBI): domain Eukaryota; kingdom Metazoa; phylum Mollusca; class Gastropoda; order Neogastropoda; family Conidae; genus Conus; species Conus betulinus. Next base: position 120,354 of record JADBJO010001448.1, read on the forward strand.
CTCTCTCTCTCTCTCTCTCTCTCTCTCTCTCTCTCTCTCTCTCTCTCTCTCTCTCTCAACACACTCTCTCATCTTACCCACAACACACAACCATTTGTGTGTGTGTGTGTGTGTGTGTGTGTGTGTGTGTGTGTGCACGTGCGTGTGTGTGTGTGTGTGCGTGCATGCGGGGCGCGCGCGCGCGTGTGTGTGTGTGTGTAGGTGTGTCTGTTTGTCTAATTCGTTACATCTCGTTCGAATATGCTAACACGTTGTCTATAGTTCCAGCGTTATGCGCATATGAAATGCGTGTATGCTACATTAAATTGTATTGATAAGTGTGAATATTAACACACACACACACACACACACACACACACACACACACACACACACACACACACACTCATACACACGCGCGCGCGCGCACACACACGGACGCGCGCGCACACACACACACACACACACACACACGTACATACACGCACGGGGGGGGGGGGGGGGGGGGGGCTGGAGAGAGAGAGAGAGAGAGAGAGAGAGAGAGAGAGAGAGAGAGAGAGGAGCATTATCCATTAACGCAGATAAATAAACGAAGGCCCCATCCTTCTGTGAAATCTTGGCCTTTATCCACCATACTGTCTTCCATGTGTACGAGCAGCGTTGACTCCCGTGATGATCAAGTTCTCATCAGCGTGCACTTCATCTTGCCTCTCATTTCCCAAGTGTAATTCCACGTCTCTTTTTTTCCCTGTCATTCGTTAAATATTCGTTCAGCGTACCTTCAATACAGCGGACTCGTACGCATGTTTATCGTCTTCTGGATGGGGAGTTAGATTGTCTGCCCATCTGTTCGTCTGACTATCGGTCTGTCTGTGCGTCCCCCCCCCTCTCTCTCTCTCTCTCTCTCTCTCTCTCTCTCTCTCTGTCTCTGTCTGTCTGTCTGTCTGTCTCTCTCTCTCTCTCTCTCTCTCTCTCTCTCTCTCTCTCTCTCTCTCTCGCGCTCGCTCGCTCGCTCACATGCATTCTTCGCCTTTTTTTCTTCCCTTTCTTCTTGTCCTCCCCCTCCTCTCTCTCTCCCCCGCTCTCTCTCTTTCTTTCTCTCACCTTGTACACTCAGATACACACGCATGCGCGCACGCACGCAAGCGTTCGCACACGCACACACGCGCTCGCGCGCGCGCGCGCGCGCACACACACACACACACACACACACACACACACACACACATATCAGTAACACACAGAGGCTAGCATTCTTCAAACGAAATGCATATTGACATACAAGGACTATCGTCTGCAAATGAATGTCCTTTAGATTCTACAGAAAACTGCAGTTTTATATCAATTTGTAATGTGCCACAACTGAGGGGACTGACTGCCTTTTTAACTGAACGGTATCCTGTTTCAGTAACTTGCAGTGATCGTTCGTTTTTTATCTTCTCATGGAGTGCATTTAAGCAATGTCTGGGAAGTTGAAGTCTTGTAATGAAATGTACCTCGTAAATACAAGGCAAAACTATTTTCTACTGGGATTGGCACAGCAGCACGGGGAGACCAGTGTTCTTCAAGTGAAATGTACTTCAGCATAACGGAGAGGGCTGCATTCAACTGTTCAAAAGTATGTTAGCAATTTTGAACGATTTTCTTTCAGCAGTGTATAGAGGACTACCTTCTTCAACTGAAATATTTATCAGGAAAACGCAGAATGTTGCATGATTCACATGAACTACACTCCGGCAAGACTTGGAGGGGGCGGTACTGACTGAAATGATGTGTACACCCGCAGTGCGCAGAGAACCACAGGTTTCAACTTGAAAGTAGCTCAGCTATAGACAAGAGAACTGTAGTCTTGAAATGAAGAGTATCTAGGCAATACATGCCTCAGCAATATATAGAGAGAACTTCATTTTCGAGGGAAGTTTACTTGAACAGCACATACAGGACTGCTTTCTCAAATAAGGTTTACCTCAGCAATACATAGAAGAGTGCACAATACTTCAGAAGTCCACAGGGGTGACTTCATCTTCGAATTGAAATGTATGCTGCAGAATGAAAACCTTGCCACTCGCTAAAAGCGTATTTCGAAGGCAGGAGGCTTTAGAACGAGATCCAAAAGCCAGGAGAGAACTTGCCGTCATACACACATGCGCATGCACACACATGCACAC
>JADBJO010001448.1:135000-140000 GCA_016801955.1 Conus betulinus
ATTTTTCAGTTCCTGTAGTTTTTGGACTTCGAGTAAGCCAGTGTATATTTCTTCTGCCAGTCAGTTTATATGATTCGCATCAGTTGGTGGATTTGTCTATTTGATCATGAGCAAACCGTTCTACTAGTGTGTTAACGACATTTGGTTAAAAGATGGACTCTTGCACAAAGACGACCTGGATTATCAGCGTTTTTGTTGCGGATCTTGGGTGCAGATCCGGATCCCCAGGGCGAAGCTAGGATCTGTCGGCAAAAAATGACAATAAATATTCTGTATCGATTCTCAAGAACATTGGCAGAAAGATGGGACGTTGCCTGAGAAATAAGGTCCACGGGCGAACCATTGCATTTTAGTGCCGATCCTGAGAGAAGAACAGGTCGAGGATTAAGTCGACCTAGGTAGAAGCTTGTGGTCTCTCTCGAAATCAGCTTATTTTAATTCTATTATCATTTTGTTTCTTTTTCTTTCCAGTAAAATGCACCCTTTAGTGATGACAGGTTTCCCTTCCAATACCCAACAAAGAAAAAGGGAATAACCGACTCGTTCTGCCGCCGTTTGACGTAAGATGCAAGAATTGCATGCCGAATGTTATTACTTTAATGGGAACGTCCTCACAGCTTAGCACACTGTCCAAAATCCAATCCAGGGTTGAGTGGAAAGCCAGACAGATCAAGTAGGGGGAGAATTTTCCCTCTTTATCAACACGCCGAGGAGGTTGGTTTTTTCCGCCTGTCTTTGTTGGAACGCTTTTGTACTGACAATATTACATATAAGGAAATGAAACGATCTGACAGGATTTGGTGGAATAACGGGATTTAGGCAAAGGACAAAGGAGTGACGTTTTCTACGGATTTATTAAGTCAATCCGTGTTATTGTGTGTGTGTGTGTGTGTGTGTGTGTGTGTGTGTGTGCGCGCGCGCGCGCACACACACACACACACACACACACACACACACACACACACACACACACACTTCAACTGATTTTTACGCTGAGATGGACCGAGGACGAAGCATTTCATTTTGATGCAGATTCAGAGGAAAGGTGGATTTTAAACAGCTTGACCTTGGTGGATGTCTCTGTTCTCTCGAATCTCTCTTACTGTCTTCGGCTGGGGAAAGGTTAAAGCGGTAAGCTTATAACGTGACAGGTTGGTCTCAGCCTTCCAGTAGCGTGGCCTAGACATAACGAATGATTAATTAATCAGGTAATAATAATAATAATAATAATAATGATTTATATATCGCATATTTTCTAAAAATTAGGGTTCTAAGCGCTTTACATAAGCGACGCATAATAAAGTTATACGATAAGACATGACAAGCTAGAAAACAAGACAGGAACTGAACTTTACACGAACAACAATAACAAAAAACATAGTGCAAATATACCACATTAACGTATAAGCATAATTTGATTTACTGCCCCTACGGCCGGAAAACGGCTGTGGGACCTTAAACCTTAACCTAACCTATCAAACTACCCCTAAAACTTTCCCTTCCTCATCGGTCGCAAAGAGCTTTCTTCGACATAAGCATCAGGTATAGTTTGAAGGCTGGTTAGGTCATCCGGGGGCAGGCTGAGTCCCCACCCAACCTGATCCGACCCAACCGGCCCCAAGGAGTGTGCATCGACAAGAGCTTTACATGTCAAGTTCACTAGCTGTGCAATGTTTTCTGTTACAAAGCTGTTGAAAGCAGTCCTTCCTCGTTTCAGTGTGCAGTAGGCACAGCACCGTTCAACAACATCATGTAAACGCAAGCAAAAGAGATTATCAGTCAGGCAAAAAAGTTTCCAGGCCTTCAAGATTTCAAGACGTTTTCTGATAAGCGCCTTTTCTCAAAGTAGCACTTGCGTACCAAGTGGATAAACGATTGATTGTGGCGTCTAAAGACCAAAATCAAAGGCAAAATGCTTCCCAAACGAAAAGAAACTATCTTTTAGGCTAGTGAACCAACCTGCCCCATGACCCATCCTGCCCCTCTCTCCCCAGTTTCCTTCTTTCTTTCTCCTTTTTCATATTGTTCTCATTTTTTAAAATTATTATTACTATTCTTCTTCTTCTATTTCTTCTTATAATTAATTATCATTATTGTATCTTATAATTATTATTATTATTACTATCATTATTATCATTATTATTATTGTCATTATTACACCATTATTATTATTATAATTATTATTATTAGTGGTAGTATTGCTGCTGCTGTTGTTGTTGTTGTTGTTATTATTGTTATTATTGTTGTTGTTGTTATTTCGTTTCTTTTAGTCTTGGTTTGTTTGGTTTGACTCTTGAATACACGCTTGCATGCTGTCATTCCCCCATTCAAGCCCAACAAAACAGAAGGGATCAACTGAATCGTTGCATCGTCGTTTTATGTAAAATTCAAGAACCGCATGCCGGGAATCATTGTTCTCGGAGGGCTTTCCAAAGGCTTTGCAAACAGATGGATTTTTTTTCTTCTTTTTTTTTTTTTTTTTTTTTTTTTTTTTTTTTTTTTTTTTTTTTTTTTAAAGATAGAACATGACTCAAAGATGCAGCCCTTAAGTTTTGGTATATTTACGCAAGCACTACGAAAATGATTCGTGCTAAAACTTGAAGACAAAATTTACGTTTGGACATGGCCGTTAAGTTTTTATGTGTATCTGTAGTTCGGATTTGAATTATGGAGTAGAACACATCATCAGTTGAACCATAGTGGAAATGTTTGCATTTTGGGGTACCTTATTTTTTGTAATCTGTTAATCTAAATTTTTTATTCTTCTTATCATCAACATCATCTTGATTGTTATGATTATTAGTATTAGTATTACTATTACTATTATTATTATTATTATTATCATTATTATCATAATTATTATTAATAATGTTATTATTATGGTTCTGATTATTATTGTCATTTATTATTATTATTATCATCTGATTATTATTGTCATTGTTTTATTATCATGATATCATGAACACATTTATTGTCATTGTTATTTATCATAATCATGATGATGATGATGATATCATCACCGTCATCGTCATTATTCATTTCGAACCCACTTATTCATTTCTTCTTTTTCGCCCTTTGGTCATTTATGTCAAATATAGTTATTGTTGTCATTATGTTATTAATAAAGGATCCACAGGGCTGAACGTTTTTCCGAATTTCACATTTGCGAACCCCTTGTGATTTCTCATTCTTCTAACGTCCACTTTGGTCATTGATATGTAAATATAGTCAGATATATCTGTAATGCACCACAATCCACACCCTTCCTTATTACTACCGATAAGCAGAAAAGATATTCACGTGCGTGTGTTGGCAGGATTTTCTGCCTGTTAGCAAGATAACGTAAGCAACCTACTCAACAGTTTTGACAAAACTTTGTGAACAGAAGAAATGTAGTCGAAGGACGGAACTATTCTATTCCGGTGCTGATCCGCACAAAAGGGCGGATGTATAATTGGCTCGTCCTTAACGAGTCTTTCCCGAAAGCATATTTCTCTTCTTAAAATGTTCTGGCTTTTTTGTAACCTTTAAATGCATCCATCCAAGCTCTCAATTTCCCCGCTAAATTCAACAAACCTTGGCAGGTAAACAGCTTCCATCCGTCGTCGTTTGACTTGGAATAAAAGGACCGCATGCCGAGATTCATTAGTTTGGGGGGACATTGTCATGGCTTTGCAAATACAGAACAATCCAGGGTAGATTGTAAGGCCACAAAGCTTAAATCGGAGAAGAGAGCCATCCCCTTTATGAACCTTGCTATGAAGACGCCGTTTTCCACTGCTTCTGTGGGTTCGTCTGTCTGTCGGCACGATCATGCACGCACACGGATACAGACAGACAGACAGACAGACACACACACACTTACGCGCGCACGCACGCAGGCACACGTGCGCGCGCGCGCGCGCGCACACACACACACACACACACACACACACACACACACACACACACACACACACACACACACACATTCGCGCGCGCGAACAGAGAGAGAGAGAGAGGGAGAGAGAGAGAGAGAGAGAGAGAGAGTAGTAGTGGTAGTAGTAGTAGTAGTAGTGGTGGTGGTGGTGATGGTGGTGGTGGTAGTAGTAGTAGTAGTAGTAGTAGTAGTAGTGGCTGTGTTGTTGTTGTAGTAATAAAACTAATAGTGGAAAGATGAAATGTACCCCAAGGACCAGTCCTTTAACTTTTGGTTCGGTGTTTTGGTCCGGATCGAAGGACGAATTTGGGATCGGTCAGAAAATAGTAAAGAAACGCTTCCAAACCAGTTCATACAAAACTTGGTGAAAAGGTAGTTTTGTGGCCCGAAGAACGGGTCTAAGTTTGGGTTCGGAAACAAATGTGTGGTAAGGCAGCTAAAACGTAAACAGTGAACTACATCTCTTATAGAACCACCCCCTGTGGTACGCAATTCATTACTATCGCCAAGGAGGCTACGAGTTCGCTTTTGAGTCTTGGTAGCTCGTCACTCAGCATGCTTACAGGAGAAAAGCTACAGAACCAATGCTGGTTAAACTCAAGTTTAAAAGAGAATACGGCCCAGGTGCGAACCGTTACATTAAGATGCTTAGAAGACTAAACGACAGGTCAAGGCTTGGCTCAGCATTGGCCGAGGTGTGTGGTTTTTACCATTTTATTGTATTTCCTTTTTTAATCCATCCTTTAGTGCTGTCCTTTTTTCCTCTCGAAAGCCAACAAAACTAAACGGATTAGCAAACTTCGTTTCGTCCTAGTGTTACGTGAAATGCATAACCACAAGCTGGAGCCATCACTTTGGGAATAGATTCTGTGCAAACACACAAAATTCAATCCAGTATTTGAATTGAAAGCCAGACAGATCTGGTCGATGAATCGGTCTCCCGGTTTATTAACTCTGGCAGGGAAGTTATGTTTTCTCACACATCTGCAGGCTGGTGTATTTGTCAGAGAGAGAGAGAGAGAGAGAGAGAGAGAGAGAGGGCCTACGAACCCAATATTAAAATCTGGTGGCAGAATGAAAC
>JADBJO010001448.1:145000-157500 GCA_016801955.1 Conus betulinus
TTGAAAAATATATGATTATGAGAAAGTAACAATCGTAATTGGAAATAATTGGAAATAACAACAATAACACAGAGAGAGAGAGAGAGAGAGAGAGAGAGAGAGAGAGAGAGAGAGAGAGAGAATTTCTATAATCTCTTAAAATCTATATTGCAGGTCGATATTCTTTCTGAGCGGGTCACTTTTTTGATGTACTGTTGAGCATGTTTAACTTTTTTCATTCACGCATAATGTCTAGTTTCTTGTATCTGGGAAACCTGTTTGAATCGGTCAAAACCTAACCTTGTACCACAGTTCTTTTCTGGTCCATTTAAGTTGTACTGTGCTTCCGATTTCTGCCAGAAGTGTGGAGACGGAAAAAAACACTTTTATGGACGTTTTCTTCTTCTCACGAGGATAATGCTCACTAATATTCAGTCCTCCTGCAGAGAATGTCCACATTGTTGTTAGTGACGGCCTGGGTCAGTCCAGCAAACCTCTGCCACAAGACACGAGGTCTCCAGTTGTCCTGCAGGTCCTCTCTTTGTTGTCAGCTTCGTTGGGTCAAGCTTGAAAGTGGAGAATTACAGTGTGTGTTAACTAGAATCGGTGTTCATCAACAGCTTGGTCAGGTTGCAGATAATTATGGAAGTCGGATGTAACCACAGCCCACATGTTTCATCGCAGAAATGCCAGCATGCACTACAAGAAAATAGTTATTCAAGATTACGAAGCCGCCCGTGGTCAAAGTAATATCGGCTTCCTTTATTTTCTCCTCTGACCGAGTCCACCCCCCCCCCCCCCCCCCCCCCCCCCCGCGCCCCGTCCCCAGTGTTTTGTGAACTGCTTTTAGGTAAAACTATCAGCCTTCGTAATGATATTAATTTTCACTTTCTGTCTTCGATAAATACTCGTCACAGTTCCGTCTCTGACATTCGTTTGTCAAATCTTTAAACCCGCGTCAGAGTCAGTCTTTGTAAAGTTATGAAAAAAAAAAAAAAAAACTGTGAATTAAATCCAAGGCCATCCTTCGCGATACTCGCTTTTTGTTAGTGATCAGATGCCACTCTTTCCTACAATTGTTAACAGTTCCCTAATGTCGGGTGCTTTGCGTCTGAGGTTAAATTGATATGGTTGTTCGTGTATCGTGAAGGTAAAGTTACTGGTGTTCTTTGTCTGCAACACGCAGAGTGCCCGTGACTTGGAGACCACTCCAGGACAGCGTCACCACGCACAGTGGGTCAGATGAGTGTTGACGCGCTGCTTGTGTCCAGCTACTCCAAACAACGTGTCTGCATTTTGGAAAGCAGCAGCGGAAATAAAACAACCTTACGATGAGGTCAACTGATCGACGTACGCAGTGCTGCACGATGTATAATCAGTCAGCTGCTCAATGTACACCACAGTACGTGGAAACAAATCTCCGAGCACAGCTCCGGATGTATGAAACTGAACGGACAACGAAGTCGAATAATCGCCAATGAGATTCCCGAATTGAGAAACGGGACAAACAGAGAAGAACAGTTGCATGAATGCAAAGAATGCGTGAACATGCGAAAGAGGGATTGGGTTTTGAGAAACACTGTAAAAATTTTGGGGAAAGGGCGGGGGGGGGCGCTCTCTTTCAAAGGTAAGAATGAAGAACGGAAGATACAAAACGTTCACACAGACCTCTGTGCTCAACAGGATCAAGTCGGTAAAAGATCCAGACTGGTTCTCGTTAAGTTTTTTTTTCCTTTCATGGAGTGCAGTGGCAGTAGTCAGGGATGGAGCAGCAAGAGAAAAGATGAGTAGGGACGGATTTTACCTGGGCACAGACTTGGCCCAACAGCAACGCGATGAAATGAGCATCTTTCAAGTTGACAGCTTTTTTAATGGACAAGACCTGAAGACTACTCACATGCACAATATTGTCTTCTGTCAACAAGACTTGTTTAGACGCACACACATTTATATACATCGTTGAACGAGCATGAATAAATGTGTTTGCCATTCTCAAACTTTTGAAGACACCCGATGAGACATCGCCATACGTATTTCATGTCTAAGACGTTTGGATTGTCAAAAAGGCACATATTGATTACAGATCACACATTAGGAGCCTAAGCGGTCTCCATAGATGCGCTGAAAGAGTCTGCTTGTGTATATTGTAGCGTGTTCCTAAAAGCAAGTGTAGGAACCTGCAGGCATCTGATTTATGGTGAAGTAGGACGGGTATCCATCATGTGTTGTAAGCACAATTCATGCGTGTAAACTCTGGGCATAGGTTGACAGCGTGAGACAATTACAGTCACTCAAAGAAGGCATATCTTACAGTGAAATTCACACAAAAACAAATAGTACAACATGCGTACAAAACAAAAAAATAATAGAACGTGGCTTGCAATATCCGAAACCTATTGCAACCACTTGGCTCTGTTGTTGCTGTTGTTGTTGTTGTTGTGTGTTGTGTTGTTGTTGTTGTTGTTTTCCTGAGAAGCAGGGAGTAAGTGATTTACATATATTCACATCATGATGTAACGAAAGGGTAATCGACTATCTCATGCGCGACTGTAATTCTGTCATGTCAAAAGATTTTTTCCCTTTAGTAATCTCTCAATGCGAAACCGTTTTGGTTATCCGTTTTGATGGTGGTGGTGGTGTTTTTTGGAATATGCCTGTGAAAACAAGCAAACAAAGAAACGAACAAACGTATCTGTGTTTGGACATACCTCTTACAGGATTATGTAGGCATCTGGGATTTAGGCATGACCAAAGTATGGACGAGTGTTCGTTTTGTAAAAAAAAAAAAAAAGAAAAGAAAAGAAAATGTGAAACTGAGATGAATTTGGGAATCTTTTCCTGAAGAATAATTATTTGATTAAAAAGAAAATCCATCCCGCTTGCGTGCGCGAAGCAGACGTTTCTTTTTCTGTTTTGTTTCTTCCAACCTCTCCCCCATATATTTGTTTATTGTGTGTGTGTGTGTGTGTGTGTGTGTGTGTGTGTGTGTGTGTGTTTCTCTGTCTTCTGTCTGTCTGTCTGTCTGTCTTCTGTCCTCTCTCTCTCTCTCTCTCTCTCTCTCTCTCTCTCTCTCTCTCTCCTCCTCTCTCCTCCTCCTCCTCCTCCTCCTCCTCTCCTCTCTCTCTCTCTCTCTCTCTCTCTCTCTCTCTCTCTCTCTCTCTCTCTCTGTCTCTTGCTTAGTTTTGAAAAATGATAGCATTGTTGAAAATTGTGTACTAGATTAAAAAAAAGGGGGGGGGGAGTTGGTGGAGGGTGGGGCATAAGAAAAGAGAGTTTAAAAAGGGTGTATGGGGGGTGAGGCATGACATAAGGCGATTTGAATGCTATAGTTACTGCTATATTACAGTTGATACGTGCATAACTGTGCCATGATTTTTGTGTGTATAAATGATGGTAAAGTGTGCCTTGGATTTTCTGCCAGCGACTGAACGTGCGTCGGTTCCTTTACAAGAATATCTGTACCATACAATGGTGTGGTTTTTCAGTAATGAAATGTAATCTATTTTGTTTGATTATGCTGCATTGTGCATACCTTATGAGGCATTTAATTCGAATTGACGTTTTGAGCCTCCTTATCGTGATTGTTAGCTCATTATTTTTACTTTCGAGTGGCACAATCGGAAGATGAGAGCGTATACCAGTGAAGCTGATAGTCATCAGTTCGAACGATTCGTGGTGTCTGGTTTGAAATCTTGAATATCGTCAGCGCAACTAATATGAACCCGATTCGGGTCTTGGAGAGGGGGGGGGGGGGGGGGGGGGGGGGGGGGGGGGGGGGGGGGGGGGGGGGGGGGGGGGGACAGGAGAGAGAGAGAGAGACTCTAGCTGACGATCCTTAATGACAGGGCTACGTAATGATGAAAGCTAAATTGAGCGAGAAAGACAGTGGGAAATGTGGGTCTGAATTTGATTATAATTAATGTCTTCACATTTGATTGAATACATTTACACAGAAAATCATACCTTTTGCACGTTGTATTCGCTTCTGGCAAATTGTTTTCTAACCCTAAATGTGGTCAGAGACCAAAAGCGTAGAACGGATGATAAAATCAAATCAGGTCGATTATAATCAAACCGACTGCAGACGCGACAACAGGGCTTCGAGCTAGAATGATGTGCACATTAAAATGCAAAGACGTGTTCTCATAAATATCCTTAAACTAAAAGCTGAAAAATTGAAGAATTAGCTGGGGCTGGGGATGGGGGCTGGGGGTGGGAGGGAAAAGTGTGCGTGCGTGCGTGCATGTGTGTGTGTGTGTGTGTGTGTGTGTGTGGAGAGTTCATCAATTCGGATTATAGCGTGAACGAATAAAATGGATATTTTGAGACGTACGCTCAAAACTTTCGTAAACTTATCGGTTACACTGAAACACGATCGTTCTCGGTGAAACTGGATCCGGCTTAAAACTTCTTAGGTCTTGTAGCAGGGCTTAGTTCAGTCAGCAGCTTGAAGCAAAAGTCTATGAGTTGGTAATCTCCTTTTCTTTCTCTTTTTCTGTTTATTTTTGTTTTGAACCCAGTCTCGAGTTTTTCTTCCTTCCGCCAAATTTGATTCAACCCCCCGACTCTCTCTCTCTCTCTCTCTCTCTCTCTCTCTCTCTCTCTCTCTCTCTCTCTCTCTCTCTCTCTCTCTCTTTTTCACCACCCACCCCTCGCTGTCCAGCTTTCAGGTAACAGAACACAATTGTCGTACCTTGAACGTCTAGCCATAATCACCATTATAGTTCATGAATGGTGTTAATGGAAACGGACGCTCAGTAGACAGGCAGTCTGTGGGATAAGATGCACCAGCGATTCGAACGTTCTGCTGTGTGAAAACGCTGTCATTTGATAGTAAGGAAGGAAGAAAAGGAGGAATGGGTGAGTGGAAGTGGGATGGCAAATAGTCTCCCAGCGACTAAAGTGTCGTTCTTTCGTGATCAAAGGGTCGTGAGTTTCGCTGCTTAAGACGGCCAAGCTGGGTGGGACTCTCTCTTCGGACTGTTTCTAGTTGTTTTTTTTTTTCTAGGTTTGTTTTTTAGAAGTCCTGCATATAAAACGCACGCACGCAATGTAAAACATCGAAAACAACAAATATTGCTCACATGTTCTATCCCATTCGATCTTTAGTAAAAAGGGATTAATCATCTTGTACCAATACGGGGGATAGATAAGGCACATATAAAAGAAAACATATACTCGCCGAAGGCAGACTGTGGGTACTTCAAAAGAGGGATTGGAAACAGTCAGAATTACAAACAAAATAAAAATGAAACAATAGATTGATAACTGAACAAGTAAATGAATGGATGTGTAATAAATAAAAACAAACAAGTAAATGTAATAAACAATCGCAGAAGAAACAGTGACTAAGAGCATGTAAAAACAGACTGGAAAAAAAACAGGAAACATCAGCCTGACAAAATAGGAAAACGATCTCTATCCGTTCATACATTTTTTTTGTTTTTGTTTCGAGTATCTGAGGGACAATGTTGCTGACATTTAAGAATGGGATTCCGTTTAATGTATGCACCAGTTAATGTGTGAAATGAAAATGACAAAATAAAAACGAAGAAAAACGCAGACAGGTGGTAATTGAGACAAATAACGGTTGAAAAGAAATACATACTTCTCTCTCTCTGTCTCCCTCTCTCTGTCTCGCCCCCCCCCCCCCCCTCTCTCTCTCTCTCTCTCTCTCTCACACACACACACACACACACACAAGCACGCACGCACGCACTCACGCACGCACACACGCGCGCGCGCGCACACACATGCACACACGAAAGAGAATTGGGGGGGGGGGGGGGGGGGGGGGGGGCTAAATTGACATCACTCGTTCCCAACAACGTTTTTGTTCCTTTGTATTTTCTCCTGCGTTATTTCTTCCAGACTTGTTAAACGTAATAAATCTACCAAAAGAGAAATCAACAGATCGGGAAATTAATCCAAAGGCCTCTTGTCTGCATGCATGAAGTCATAATCATCAATAATTATCAATCATAATGAGATATGAACAAAACAAACACATTCAACTGCCTGTGGAAAGGAAGGTCATTTCTTTAAACCCCCCCTCCCCCTTTTTGTTTTTAGTGTTCTGATTACTAAAAACAAATTTCGATAAATCTTATCTGAAATGGAAAACAATTAAAAAAAAAAAAAAAAGCACGACAACATCACTTGATACATGGGTAGGTGGTGGGGATTGGAGGGGAGAGGGCGACGGAAGCAGTTATCTGCTTGTATTTAACCGTACGTTTTACCTCTCTCTCTCTCTCTCTCTCTCTCTCTCTCTCTCTCTCTCTCTCTCTCTCTCTCCTCTCTCTCTCTCTCTCTCTCTCTGTGTGATTTGTACGCATTCTCTTTATTGATTTCTCATCAGCATTCAACACCATACAACCACATCTGATGCAAAGAAACTCATTCACAGTCTGTTCGATATCAAAGTGTTGTTTCGTCTTCCAGAGTCATTTCAACTGGCGCACCCCAGGGTACTGTTTTTATCACCAGTGCTTTTTACTCTGTACACAAATGATTGTTCAGGAAGTGATTCACTTTGTACATTAAATATTCAGATGACTCAGCACTTGTGGATCTTTCCAACTCTGATTCTGTTTACTTCAAGGGAGGTTCAAAGATTTGTTGACTGGTGCGATCATAACTATCTTGATCTGAATGTAACAAAAACGAAAGAAATGTTGATTGATTTTAGAAAGAATCCAAAAGCTGTACCACCCCTTTTTATCAAAGGTGCTGAAGTAGAACGTGTTGAATCATACAAATATTTAGGAACTTTTATAGATAATAAGCTGAATTTTAAATCCCATGTTGAGTATGTCCACAAAAAATGTCAAACCAGATTATATTGTCTTCGCGCGATCATTTCATGTGAATACTGACATTCTTCGGACATTTTATTCATGCTTCTTGGAATCTGTTCTAACTTTCTCATTTATGTGTTGGTATGGTGGGTTGACTGTGAAGAGCAGAAATGTGCTTGAGAAAGTGGTGAACGTGGGAGGAAAAAAATCGTTGGTGAGAGACAAAAAAGTCTGAGTGAGCTATACAGGTGCCGGTGTTGTTTGTAAAGCGAAGAAGATTACGTGTGACCAGACCCACGTTCTTGCAAATCAGTATGACCTTCTTCAGTCAGGACGAAGATATCGATCGGTTAAATGCAGAAGTGTCAGATTTAAACAAAGTTTTATCCCCTGTCCATTGATTTCATGAACCGAGAAGATGTTTAATTGAAATCCAAATTCCTCTATATGAATGTATGTCATATGTGAGAAAATGGGTAATGTGGCTAAATTATTGTTTATTTGCTGTGAATGTGTGTGACCACAAATTAATTTCTCAAATTGTTACTTGACTTGACTTGACTTGACGTGACTTGACTGACAATATTTTGTTAGAATAAAACGTAACAAAGATGTAGATCAGCACAATGAGAAAGCAGAACAAATAAAATTAGATGAATCATTTTTGTTTCTTTGGCAGAGAGGCTTCGTTTACTGTAAACAGCACGAAGTTAGAAAAATGCAGGGACTATAGAGTACGGATGATCTAATAACCTATGGAATAAGGTTAGGCAGGGTGGGAAGAGCTCTCTCTCTCTCTCTCTCTCTCTCTCTCTCTCTCTCTCTCTCTCTCTCTGTTTTAATACTCCTCTCCCTTTCTATAGCACCACTAATGTGGCACAGTCTAGTGCTGCCATCATATAGAACTGTATACAGACTAACTCAATAACATCATGGATACTTACGTTAAATGCAGTCGTTTTATAATGTTTCTTCCCCAGCTGCCCACGTCCACCCTTATCCTCCTCCCAACCTATCCACGTTATTTCAGACCTTGAAATCCTTGTAACCACACGCCCTTTCGATTCATTCCACTTCCATAGATGTGACGTGTTCAGAAACTGCATGGCCCGTAGCATTAATTAGGCAAGTATTCTATTGGCCAAGGACACACACACACACACACACACACACACACACACACACACACACACTCGCACGCACACACACTCGCACACACACACACACACACACACACACACACACACACACACACACACACACACACACACACACACACACTCGCAAACACTCGCACGCACGCACACACACAAACACACAATTACACACACACACACACACACACACACACACACACACACACACACACACACACACACACACACACACACACACACACACACATATACATACACCTGAGTGCGAGCGTGTACACACACACACACACACACACACACACACACACACACACACACACTGGCCCGTAACATTAATTAGGCAAGTATTATATTGGCCAAGACACACACACACACACACACACACACACACACACACACACACACACACACACACTCACACACGCACACGCACAGGCACACACACACACACACACACACACCACACACGCGCACACACACACACACACACACACACACACACACACACACACACACACACACACACAGCACACATATACATACGCGCGCGCGCGCGCGAGCGTACGCGCGCGCGCGCACACACACACACACACACAACAAACAAAAACAAATGAGCAAAACAAAAATCATCAGTGGAATGCCTACAAAATCAATTTTGGTGACAGCACTTTCTCTCTCTCTCTCTCTCTCTCTCTCTCTCTCTCTCTCTCTCTCTCTCTTCTTATTTATTTCCTTTTTTTTACTCCCCCTCCTTACATTACTTGTCTATGGCTTTAAAGGAATTTACGTGAAGGCTTCTTGTGTTTGTCAGATGGGAATGGATGGGCCCGTTGAAAGAAACAAACAGGCGGATAGTAAGCATTCAGGTGGCATTTCAAAGAAGGCTGTGATTTTAACAGACACTAAATGGGAGAAATATGCATAGCAGAAAGGGAAAAAGTTGCAGATTAAAAATTCTAGAAACAAAACATCGTTTAATCCATTCATTCCACTGTCATGTATTTATGTGTTCATTCGTCTTTTGAATTGTTTGTTTATGCATGTAAGCATGCTTTGTTTACTTACCTATTTTTATCTATGTGTTTATCTATTTATGTACTATTTATTGATGAATTTACTCAGTCATTTGTTACTGTTTCACCATCCCATGCTATGATGAGACACGCGCAGCAAATCGCTTCCCCGGACCCTCCTCAGATGGGCCTCATCACGTCTGTATGTGGACGGGTTCCATGAATTTGTCGGTGCCCAGCGTAGAAATACTCGTGAACCTCCCTTCCCACCGGAGGACCATACTGTTCTTGGTTCATGAGAACACGTAATAGTGATCGGACATAATCTTAAAAAAAAATAATAAATAAATGCTATGCCGTCGAACGGTACAAACAGATTACAAGACAAATGTGACGCGTTTCGACAGGTTGGTCTTCTTCAGACTAGAACAACAACCTTCAAGACAATGAAAACTAAGAACGAACAGTCACTTAGCTCCTCAAACTGGGCGTAAAATGGATTCGGAGAGAGCTGACGGCAAAGGGGGGAAATGTTGCGAGATAGGGGAGAGGACTGTGCTAATCGATTATTTCGTTTTCTTTTTTTTTTTTTTTCAAACTTCTATTGGGATCATTTTTCTTTGTGTTGATCTCTTTTTCATTGATGCTCACTTCAGTTTTATTGGGCTGATTTATGTAAATTGTCATCTGGTCTTCGTTTTGCGTTTTTAACCGTCTCACCCACCCCCTTCCCCCGCCCTTTCGTTTCACCCTTTCCCACCTGTCTCTTTTCTCCAGTTTGGGTTTTCCCCACTGCACCGTGGAAACCCACTGGCCTCAAACCTTTGAATATTTCTCAGCTGTTTCCAATTCATATTTGACAAAATGCATAGGAGGGCAGTTCGCCAAGTCAGTAACGTTACATTTTAGAAATGAAAGCCTGATGAAAAGGCGTAGACTCTGTATCCACAGTTTCTGAAAATGTGTTTGTTTTTATTAGTTTTACTAGATAGGCAATTGAAACCCCAATCATGTGAAACGTCCACTGAAAAGTTGATAAGGCTACCTTTGACAAGAAAATGTCTGATACAAAATATTTGCACAGTGCGCACATCCATCAAGAAATTCCCCAGATGCGTGTTGTTGTTTACTTCAGTGATCATTTTCGTTTTCTTTGTTTCCGGTCATTTTTGTTGCTGTTTTGGATGCTTTCATATAGACTAGTGCTACATTTTTTTTCTTATGAATACTAATTAGAGCAACAGTCATAGGCGAACCGCGTATCGTTTTCCTTTCTTAAAAAAAAAATAAAATAAATAAATATATGAAAAAAAATACAGCGAAAATCCAGAAGCAAAACAAACGAACAAGCAAAGAAGCAGTTTCTGCCAGCTGATGGTGATGGAGGAGAGAGAGACGGGGAGTAGAAAACAAGTTGCTTATTTTTCTTGTACTACAAAGTCGATTCGGATGCTCAGTCGTCAGTCTTTCCAGGATTTGAAAGAATATAAATGTGTGTGTGTGTGTGTGTGTGTGTGTGTGTGTGTGTGTGTGTGTGGTGTTCTCGCTCTCTCACTCCGCTCCCCCCCCCCCTCCCTACCCCGTACATCCCCCCTTCCTTCCTCACGCGTGCGATGTTTGCAGACGCATGCGCATGCTTATGCAGTGTGTGTGTGTGTGTGTGTGTGTGTGTGTGTGTGTGTGTGTGTGTGTGTGTGTGTTAGGGGATTTAACATCTAAAACAATCGTTTACAACGACATTATGTTAGTAACAACAGATTTCTCAAACTTTTGATGCCTAACATTAATTTCCTTCTCTGTCCAAGCACGTAGCATCTGATAAGCATCGTATTTGTTGCCTTTTCTTGATCAGTATATTAAAGCTTTTTTCATAATCTTGATTTCGTGGCGGGGGAGTTGATATTGTATGGGTATCTACACAAGACACCACACATGATTGCTATCGGTGTCCTAAATGCAGCCCCTGAGAATCTTGTAAACGCCTTTTATACGCTTTAGCCTGGCTAGTCCCCATAATTACAACGAATAAAGTAGAAGACACCAAAACATACTAAGGGACGCGTTTGCACTCATTTCGCCCTCGACTAGCTGATAAGTTAATGAATGTTGATAAGAATAGAAGACTTAAGAGGGGTTTTTACCTGACACAAATTGGACAGTCGGAAACTTTCTCATTTTTTTTTTTTTTTACTGTTACAAGTACATTCTAGGGGTTTGCAATATGTAACAGAACCAAGCTTTTATCTATCTATCTGTCTATCTATCTATCTATCTATCTATCTATCTATCTATATATATATATATATATATATATATATATATATATATATATATATCTATATATATATATATATATATAGTTAAAGTTATGAATATGTACAAGAATGAAATATTCAAAAGGGATATTAGCCTGACACAAATCGGACACTCGAAAACTTCTATCTCATTTATAGTTGACACTAATGCAGAGTAGAGATTCGTAATATATAACAGACACAGCTTTTATTTAGTTAGTTAGTTGGTTTATTTTTAATCGACCAAAGCAGCTGGGGGTGTCGGTGGGGGTGGGGGGGGGGTGGAGAGAGAGAGAGAGAGAGAGAGAGAGAGAGAGAGAGAGAGACAGACAGACAGACAGACAGACACAGACAGACAGACAGACAGACGGACAGTGAAAATGTAGGAGAGTGTTTTGAAGGGAGCGACAAGGATGAAAGATTGGGAGAAAGCCGCAGATTGTTTTGACAGGGGGAGAGACCAGAACACTCTGGGAATTTGAAAACTTCAATCACATTTCATGATTTAAAAGCCACTGGGTCGAGCTGTTACGGATACACTTTTCTATAGCTTTTTTTTTTTTTTTTTTTTTTTTTTTGGAAAATTCAATTCTCAGTCAAAACCATCCAACATTATGACGTATTGGATGGCGGTCGTTTGGTTTAGAATGTCCCTCCATTTCAAGCTCTCCATGTCTTAAAGTGATCGAGTCAATTACTGATATCAACCTGTTCAGTACTGGGGTGGTTTAGGATTGGGGGTTATACTGGTAGAGCTTTACTGATATCGCCTGTTTCCGGTTACTCGTTTCATCTGTCACCCCCTCTTCTTGTCGTTCTTCCCTCTTTAGCTGGTTACCTCCCCCATCCTCCTCTCTCCTCTCCTCTCCTTTAAATTGTATCTCACATCTGCGTCTCTTTAGATTCTCTCTCTCTCTCTCTCTCCTCTCTCTCTCTCTCTCTCTCTCTCTCTCTCTCTTGTCTTCCTGTCTGTTCCTGTTTCTGTCTGTCTCTGTCTGTCCTGCCTTGTCTCCAGTCTGCCTGTCTTTCTGGTTCCTAGTCTGTCTGTTCTGATCTGTCCCTTTTGTCTGGTCTCTTTTTCTCCCTCTTTTTCTGTCTGGCTTCTCTTCTTTCTCCCCCTTCAGTCTTTTCTCTCCTCCCTATTCTTCTTTCTCCCCCTCTCTCTCTCCTCTGTCTCTGTCTCTCTGTCCGTCCTCTTTTTTCTGGCTGTCTGTCTGTTCGCCTGGTTCTGTCGGGGGTTTTGTCTGTCTCTCTTTG
>JADBJO010001448.1:162500-170000 GCA_016801955.1 Conus betulinus
TTAACTGCATACACATACTCGCACAGACCTGCACACGCGCGCACGCGCGCACGCGCACACACACACACACACACACACACACACACACACACACACACACAGAGAGAGAGAGAGAGAGAGAGAGAGAGAGAGAGAGAGAGAGAGAGAGAGAGAGAGATTTTGTTTACCTCCTAGAAAATTAGAACTAAGGTGTGTGTGTGTGTGTGTGTGTGTGTGTGTGTGTGTGTGTGTGTGTGTGTGCGTGCGTGCGTGCGTGCTTGCGTGCGTGCGTGCGTGGGTATGTGTGTGTGTGTGTGTGTGTGTGTGTGTGTGTGTGTGTGTGTGTGTGTGTGTGGTCCCCATTTAATTTCTGTCGTTTTCATCGTCTGCCTGGACATTGTCAAGCTCTCTGTCTGTACTCTCTCCCTATCTCCCTTTGTCTCACTGTGTCTCTGTCTGTGCTTTTGTCTGTCTATCTGTCTGTCTATCTCTGAATACTTACTATGACAAAGCACTCGAAGGTTTGGAAAGCCCATTTCTAAGATGAAACATGTGAAAGCAGAGGGTAAACCGCCGTGGTTTAATGATAGGATGCAGTCATTAAAACTCGTCAATCATGTCACAGCGAACAGGACAAATGAAGAGTGTGAGAATCAACGGAATTAGATAACTAGTATGAAAAATAGATTTGCTGGTAAGAAACATTTTAGTGATCTACTTTCATCTGCAAATCTGGTAAGCCACTAGTCAATTGATAAATTATCAACACATGAACCCCTTTATCGACAGACCTGTAAGCAGAAAATCTCGTTAAACTTTTTTTATATACCAAAGGAAAGAAAATGATTGTAGCTATTCGCGCGAAACACGCAGAAAGTATTGTTACTAAAAGAATGTTGTGGTGCTGATTGAATAGCGTCCACCCTTCACTTGTAGTTCATTAGAGTACACCATGTATATAGAAAAGTAAACTTGTTGAAACAGACCAAAGTTAGGGTTGTAAATTGTAAACATTTGAAAATCTCTTCGCCTGTTACTTTTTTTTTACAGTTTCATATTTTTTTGTAATTTAAAGAAAATATTGTTGTCCTCAAAATTTCAAGGATAATCAGGTGATCAACATGACGCTTCAATTTACAGTGTCAGTTCCAACAAAATTGTTAAATTCTCTCGCGGAAATATAAGCAAATCTTCAGGAGTAACTTATTAGACTTCATTTATTACATGCTGATCAAAGCGAGCTCAGAAAAAACTACACCTGTCACAAAGTAGTCATTTTGGTCGGACAGTGTGGCATTCAGACATCAAGGATATCCTTGCAGGAACTCTGTGTGTGGTGTGTGTGTGTGTGTGTGTGTGTGTGTGTGTGTGTGTGTGTGTGTGTGTGCGTGCGTTTTTTTTTTTTTAACATACTCTACATATTTTACCACCAAAATCTGTTGAGCTTCTTTGATCCTTCCTGTCTAACAGAAGATAAGTAGTTTCCCCGATGTTTGGCAGTATCGGCTTCTAGGCCGTGGATTTCGTTGTATCCCAAGGATCAGTCTAAGACTGATAGTATTTACAATTTTCATTCACCATCTCCCGTTTAATAATGTGACAGTACATTCTTAAAAGAGAGTCTAAATTCATGTTAGTAACAAGGCGAAAACGACTAAAGAATAAAAGTAATTGAAAAAAACTGAAAAGTTATGCTACAATTTCAGACTCTTGTTCTCATGAATGACTTGGTCTCATCACTGACAACGATTTATTTCGGTCCGGTCGTTTAAATAAAGTTTATCACACACACACACACACACACACACACACACACACACACACACACACACACACACACACACACACACACACGTATTTCAATTCAATAGAAATTTATAATTGATCTACGTTCTTAAAAAGAGTTGTTGTTTTTTTTCCATGCTCATGATCAAAGTGAAGTAGAAATCTAGATTGTTTCTTCGGATCGGATTCAGCGGGGGGGGGGGGGGGGGGGGGGGGGGGGGGAGGAGGGGGGGGGTTAAACTTTTTTTTAAAAGTTCCATTGTGGAGGAAGCTATTTTAAGGACTTTGACACTCTTCGTTTTGAAGGATCTTAAAACAAAGGTGTCTTAATGTTTCAAGTCATGAATACCTTGAACCATAGTACATCTATGATAAAATTTTCAGCTCAGCATATCCAGTGGAAAAACTGTGATACTTATCCCCAGCCCCTGCCCAAAATTTAAATCCCAGGAGTACTTACAAAAATCAGTTTATCATCGTTCAGGGAAGGTTTTCTCACGGACATTTAATAGAACCTCTTTGAATGGCTGAAGGTCTAGTTTTCCTTGCATTGAGACAGCCAATATTACATTGATGACCTGACCTCAAATCCCTAATCCACCTTTCCTGCTCTCTCTCTCTCTCTCTCTCCTCTCTCTCTCTCTCTCTCTCTCTCTCTCTCTCTCTCTCTCTCTCTCTCTCTCTGTTTTCTGTCTCTCTCTCTCTGTCTGCCTGTGTTTTTCTCTGTCTCTCTGTCTCTCTGTCTGTCTGTCTCTCTCTCTCTCTCTCTCTCTCTCTCTCTCTCTCTCCCTCCCCCCCCCCCTTCCTCTCTCTCTCTCTCTCTCTCTCTCTCTCTCTCTCCCTCCCTCCCTCCTCATCCTTTCTCTCTCCCTCGTGAGTGAGTGTGTCTGTGTCTTTGCATGCAAAAAAGTAAAGCAAAGAAATATCGATACAAATCTGAATACAAATGTGGCTGGCATATCTATTCCCCTCCTTTTCCCCAAATTTGTGAGCTGAGTAGCTTAGGATCTGTGCACTTGATATATTTCTTTCCTTCTTTGTTTCAGGTCTTTCAAGTTCTGAGCGTTGAATTTTCATATTTTATTTGAAATTATCCGATCTTATGTCTATTCAGTGGTTGCTCCTTCTTACTAGCTGACGTGTTTGATAGCATGTAATTCCAAAAAACCTTCATTTACATGTCGGTCATTTACTAATGCATGTGTGCCACTGTTAATCTTCCAAGGATACATTGTTCTAGATTTTGCTTCAAAGTTTTGGGCGTAACAACTCTCTCTCTCTCTCTCTCTCTCTCTCTCTCTCTCTCTCTCTCTCTCTCTCTCTCTCTCTCTCTCTCTCTCTCTCTGAGTGGTGTGTGTGCCGTCTGTTTTCTTTCAAGCCCATTCAGCTATTCTGTGAGAAGAAAAGTGTTAATGAATGCTGACTGAGCTGTCTCCTTGATTTTGAGATTTCTTCTTCTTCTTCGTCTTCGTCTTCGTCTTCGTCTTCTTCTCTTCTTCTCCTCCTCCTCCCCCTCCTCCTCCTCCTCCTCCCCCCCTTCATCGTCTCCTGATGCTGCTTTTCCTCTTCCCCTTTAGCCTTCCCACCCCCCCTCGTAGTTCCTCTACGTCCTCCACTTCTTCCTCGTGAAGTTGCCGCATAACAAATTATATTTGGAAGCAAGTCAGGAAGCAAACATAATCCCAGCACCCAGTATCGATCATCGATAGAGGAAAGTGATCAGTGTTCGAAACCCACCGTGAACGAAAGGCTGGTGGCCTAAAGATAACAAGGATTCTCACACATCGTCCTTGGCAAACTGAGACAAGAGTCGGGGAATGAATCAATTGACGATGATGTGCTTGGCTTTAGAGATAACTTCTTGCCCGTTTAGAAATGATGATGAGGGAAGGAAACGCTACTGTTAAACTTAAAGTTTGTGAAGGATGCGACAGAGAGAGAGACGTGGGCGCGAGGATGGCCCTTTTCTTGTTCTCTTAGTTTTCTCTAAACATTTTTCTGTGAATTGTACACACACACACACACACACACACACACACACACACACACACACACACATACACGCGCGTGCGCGCGCAGGCACGCACACACACACACACATACACACACATTAACAAACACACATACACGCACACACACACATTAACACACACACACACACACACACACACACACACACACACACCACACACACACACACACACACACACTAACACACTAACACACACACACACATCCACACAAACACACGCACACACACACACACACACACACACACACACACACACACACACACACACACACACACACACACACACAGAGAGAGAGAGAGAGAGAGAGAGAGAGAGAGAGAATCAAGGTGAATGAGGTGGCCAAAAATAAGATTTGAGGAGCGGGGAAGGAGCTGTATGGCAGTTTCAGAAATCGTGGGGTTTCCTATCGATAGAAAGACAGACAGACTGGTTAATAGACGGAACGATGGGCGGATCGATAGATCGACGGACAGAAAGATCGTTTGTACGTGCGTATGTGCGTATGCGTGCGGCGTGAGAGAGAGAGAGCGAGAGAGAGAGAGAGAGAGAGAGAGAGAGAGAGAGAGAGAGAGAGAGATACGAAAAACAAAATTCACGGAATAATAAAAACGAACATAGAAGACTGCGCAATAGTGCGAGGAGGTGTATGAAGGAGAAAGGGGAGGTAGGAGAAAAGAAAACGCGTGTGTAGTGTGTAGAACGTGGACAGGGGAAAGGGACAAGGGACAAGAGGGGGGGGGGGGGGAGGAGCGGGAGTCCGTGAGACTTTTATGGTAGAAGTTTTCGCGAGCTGATGGCTCTAACTTCCTCATTCACTTCCCCAAGAAGACCAGACCGGTGGAAATACCAGGTACTTTTGTTGTTTCTCCTCTCGCTCGCACTGGCCTGATACTTCACTTGCTTGCTTGAGCACGCGCGCATGTGTGTGTGTGTGTGTGTGTGTGTGTGTGTGTGTGTGTGTGTGTTTGGTTTGAAAACTGGGCAACATCATGTCGCTGTTTTTTTTTTTTTTTTTTTTATTATTATCTTCAGCTTTCTTGTCTTTTACCCAATGCATTCGATTGACGATGTTTACTGGAATAGCAATGCAGAAAGCGTTAGAATTTCTTTTCTTTTAAAAAAAGTAAACATTTTGTTTGCCCAAAACATTTTGCTCCTTTGCCACTTTATGTAAGCCTATGTTGACTGCTAGTTTTGAAGCTTGTGCCTAATTAGTATATGTTCAGTCTCAGTCAGCATGCTGAAAGTTTTTTTTTTTTTTTCGATAGAACTATCGGAGTCTCTCTCTCTCTCTCTCTCTCTCTCTCTCTCTCTCTCTCTCTCTCTCTCTCTCTCTCATGTCAGTAAAACATCTTTGGCAGGGGGAAAAAAAGTCAAGGAAATCGAGTACGCCTAGGCGAATCGGACGGGAGAGGGGTATAAGGAGCGAGGGCAGTTACTGATCATTGTGTCCATGAAATTCTGGTGTTGCGTTATCTGACTTGCTGGCATCAGTGGCTCAAATTGTGTTCTTGGCGAGGTTTGAAGGGGATCAGTCTATTTGACATTGACAGAAACCAATACTTTCACACACAAAACGAAGCAGTGGAATCACAAAGCTGCCATGATAACACTATGACAGATACAGATTTGAAACTGTCTACGAGTTTCCCCCAAATCAATCGAATTATTTCCTCCGATTTTCTCGAGTCGAAGGTTGTGTTTCTTTCCTGGTTGCCAGATAGCCCATACATCCAGAAAGGGGGGAAAAAAAAACGGGAAAGTCAGACATTAGCTCCAAAATAGATTTGCTGCAGGATTCGATCAGATTAATCGGTTTCGCTTTAAAACGACCGATCATCAGAGTTTCCAAGGAAAATGTTACTACTCGTCTTATGCTCCTTTTGTACACCAAGCCAAAAGATTTCAACTCGTGTGTTTCATGAATATATTCCTCTGGGAGTGCATCCCCGTTCCTCCCCTATCGGGATACATGGATTTGTCTTATACTCCACTGCTTTCTGAACTCCAACGATCGTTTTCCTCACCTTCCTCTGTTCGTCATACAACACAGGGGACTGGTGAGGCAGTCTGGAGACATACGACACCCATGGGAAAAAGTCGATCTTTGATGAAGAAATCTGTCTCCGTCCAGTGCTAGGATGGAATGCAGAAAGCTGACTGTCAAAAGACGTATCAGAGTGCCATACTTCAACATCACAGACTGGGGCGGAGTCAGCATGTCAGCTGATGGGACAGAACTCTGCTCTGTATGATTTAGAAACAGAGAGGAAGGGTGAAAAGAGGAGGGTCGGGGAGGAGAGAGAATGTGGGCGGAAGAGGAAGGGGTTAGCATGGCATCTTTCTCCATTTTCATTTTTTCTTTTGCTCCCCCCCACCCCTCCCACACACACACACACACACACACCCACACACACACACACACTGTCCCTCACTCACACACACACACACACACACACACACACACACACACACACACACACACACACACACACACACACACATACTACGCGCGCACACACACGCACATACGCACGCACGCACGCACACACACACATGCACACGCACACACACACGCACGCACACACACACGCACACACACACACACTCTCTCTCTCTCTCTCTCTCTCTCTCTCTCTCTCTCTCTCTCTCTCTCCATTCTGACTCCAGCTCTCTCAAACCAGACCTCGATTAATCGGAATATGATTTTGCATGCGATGAAGGTAGTTCCACACCAAGATGTGTATTGATTTTCTTTTAATCTATTCATAATTTTTGTGGGTTTTTTTTTTCACTAGAGATCACGATTTAGATATTTCAACAAAGAAGTGACTCTTACGAAAGATCTGACTGATACCTCAGTATGAATTGAATTGTTCAATGTCCTGACCAATCGAAAAAGACGCTCCCATTTTGGCATGGTATGACTCCCGCCACGCATGTATTGCAAGCTCTGGGCAGTCTTAAACCGCGTCATTTCGTCTTTCCATTGGCGTAAGCACTTGAACAGTTTTTTCTTTGTTTTCCACGGGGTTATACAGTGAGTCTTTTCATTGATGAAGTGACCCTATATCACGTCATCTCTTTTTGACTCGTTACTTACAAAACACTTTCGTATTGGCTCGAGAGAACGGATAAACTGAGATTTTGGTTACCTTTCTAGTTTCCTCTGGTCATGCTTTGTTTGTTTGTTTTTACTCTCATTCGCTGTGAAAATATTTTACACCATGATGACAAATGCAGCACGTCATCAAACTGTTTACACAAATCGTCTGGATGAAATATGTTGTATTATGCTGACTGTCGATCCAACTTAATGGGGCATGTAAATCTCTCAGGATGGGCGAATATGTGCTTCAGAAGCTGTAGGATTTTGACTGAAGTAGACACTGTTGGAGAGAGAGAGAGAGAGAGAGAGAGAGAGAGAGAGAGAGAGAGAGAGAGAGAGAGAGGGGAGAGAGAGGGAGTAAATGTTTCCCCCCAAACAGAAAGTCGTTTTAACTCGGGTCAGTCCAAATCATCCCTAATTTGGAAACTTTCATCACTTAAACGGTTGCAAGACAACGAAAGCAGCTCTTGGCTTGAATGCTCTTACAAGTCGTATGAAGTGCCAGCGTAAAACGGAATGCTTTTTGGCCATGTTTTGTTCACCTCCGTTTGTGAGATATATTTTTTTCCCCGCTCCTAATGAGAAGATTATAAT
>JADBJO010001448.1:175000-177500 GCA_016801955.1 Conus betulinus
CTGCCAGGGTGTAGTACCTCTGGAGGATACGGAAGATGAAACGGCGGGGGGGGGGGGGGGGGGGGGGGGGGGCGGGGGGGGGGTGGGGGGGCGGGGGGGGGGGGGGGGGGGGATGGGGGGGGCAAGTCTAGAAGGTTTGGATTAGATGGGCATCTGGGTTTTTAGTAGTCGCCTGTTGCATGTGCTCTTGATGAATGAGAGCTGCAAACGGCATTAGTTTAGGGTTTTCGTGTATGGAACAGTCCTACGATCCGATCGAACGTTATCTGCTGTGTACGTCTGCCTGCCCTCTTGAAAGTTATGTTTATTAAGCTTACATTAAGGGGATGGGAGAAGCGGGAAGGGGCGTGGTTATGTAGTCTGCTGTATGATGCCTGTACCTATGACTCGCAGGTGATGGAATCGAATGGCGATCAATGGGAGATCGATAAAGCGAGATTCGGACGTATCACCAGGTCTGTGAGATCCCAGTTCACATTTTGGTGTTGTTGAAATAATTGAATGCATGTTCATTGCAAATGTATATAGCCAGCAAAGAATTATATGAATACTTCATGTTGTATACAGACTGGTGCACAAACATGCATGCATTCAAGCATACATACATACTTGTGAACATATTGACAAAAAGTATAGATGACGCAATAATCCGGGAAAAACTTTTTTTCACACTCGCAGATATACACGTGCATTTATACATACATACACACCTGGACATTTAGGTACATATATACATACGTACATAGCAACCACTTGTATAATTCGTGCCTCCTCCAGCATATACATACATTCATATATAGTAACTGCAAATGTATAATTGTGCCTCCTCCGCATCGGCTCGTATACAAAGTTAAATATGTGCATTCTTTTCATTGAAAAGATATACACACAAACACACACACACACACACACACACACACACACACACACACACACACACACACACACACACACACACACACATCCACAAACATCAGGATTTTACTTCACAAAATTACTCGAATATAGTCACAAACATTCCTTAAAAACAAATGTAAAACAAAAAAAAAAAAAAAGGGGGGGGGGGGGGGGGGGGGGGGGGGGTGGATGAAGGAAGACGAACAGCTCCGATGCAAAAAAGGCGCTTATGGATAGAGTCACGTGACATGCAGGCTACAAACGGCAAAAACAAAAACAAAAAAAAAAAAAAAACAAAACAACAACAACAACAAACGAACAAACAAACAGCAGGTCAAAAGAGCAATCCAATCATACAAAGTGTTCAGAACTGCCATAAAATGGCGTGCATACATGCATACATAAACATGAATATAAATGCGTATATTTGCATTTAATGCATAGGCTTCAGGTCGGGGAAGGGAAATGTCTTTTCTGTTAACCCTAGATAGTTTCGTATTTAGCATTGAATACATCATTTTTTACGTGTGAGCACAGAGCACCATAACCAAGAAAATTGAAATGTTTGGCACGTGTATTGACATTTGATGTAAATATTGATAATCCAGCTGGCACACAACCAGTGCGTTAGAACTGCTAGTCATCGCTTTGTAAGAATATTTTTATGCTAGTGTAGTGGAACACGCACGCGACGCGCGCGCGCGCGCGCGCGCGCACACACACACACACACACACACGCACACACACACACATGCACACCACACACACACACATACACACACACGCACACACATGCACACACACTCACACACACACACACACACACACACACACACACACACACACACACACACACACACACACACACACACAGACACACACACACAGACTCACACACACACACACACACACACACACACACACACACACACACACACACACACAGGGAGAGAGAGAGGGGAGAAGAGAGAGAAAGCAGAGAGCACACACACACACACACACACACACACACACACACACACAAAACAGAGGAGGTAAAGAGGAAATGATGGTCATAATGGTTAACATGATAATTAGCGAAAGAGAGAGAGAGAGAGAGAGAGAGAGAGAGGGAGAGAGAGAGAGAGAGGGGCACACAGACAGACAGACACACACACACACACACACACACACACACACACACACACACACACACACACATACACACACAGACAGATAGACACACAGACATGGTCAGACGCTACACGGAAAAGCTGGACTTGGTCAGATCGCAAGACCAAAGCGGCAACCCTCCATTTGAGCAATGACTCAGACACGCACCCCCCCCCCCCCCCCCCCCCCCCGCCAATATATCGTGATGAAGGGCAGGGCACCGAACATGGAGATGACAGGCCGGAAATGGACGAACTGACCAGTCTGTGATTGTCATAAATCTGCATGCCGCCTGCACACTGCCCTGGCTTCCTCAAAGTTCCTGATTACCGAAGACCGCGGAATCGAATACGAACGGGGACAGACCGAAATGAAAGGCTGTGTGCATGAATATGTGCACGAGAGAGAGAGAGGAGAGAGAGAGAGAGAGGAGAGAGAGAGAGAGAGAGAG
>JADBJO010001448.1:187500-192500 GCA_016801955.1 Conus betulinus
ACCTTTTTCGCCTGTGTCAACAAATCCCGGGAATCGCCGCGACCCCCACCCCCCCCCCCCCCACCCCCCCCAGCCCCTACGTTGCCGCCAGTCTTATCCGTCATGACAGAATCGCCTACATAATTCACCAAGTGACGACTATGTTGATGGCTGTTTGTTGTGGCATATCCATTTTTCACACGATGTGCTTCGGAACCAGGTGACATTAATTCCCAAGTTAAGTGGATGAATTACGTGGTGGCAAACTCGG
The DNA here is from genome assembly GCA_016801955.1 of Conus betulinus. Taxonomy (NCBI): domain Eukaryota; kingdom Metazoa; phylum Mollusca; class Gastropoda; order Neogastropoda; family Conidae; genus Conus; species Conus betulinus. The sequence goes on from JADBJO010001448.1 coordinate 187,751, forward strand.
TGCGCGAGTTGACAGAAAATGCTCACTCTGTATGTTAACGCAAACTATTGTCTCTCTCTAAGTAGATCCATTTGTTTAAAAGAGGAAAGGAGGAGTGGGGAGGGGGCATTTACAACTCATTCCTAGAATAATCAGATGCTGAAAATAAACAGGAAAGATAGTGGGCTGGTCTTCACAGTACAGCTTGTATAACATTATTTTTGGCCCGTGCTCCTCGGTTTGAGTGGGAAAACTAAAGACTTCCGGAGGTACCTCTCCAGTTCGTGGTGATTTACACTCAAAAAAATCCGAGCAGTGAATGGTAGTTTGTACAAATCTGTACCGGAGCCAAACCTTCAGTTAACATCCTTTGCATACAGAGTCAACATGTCCGTTCTATATACGGAGGGAATGTGACACTTTGGAAGCCATATTGAGTGTAGGCTGTATGATTTCTTTCCTATGTGATTGAACAAGCACTGATGTGAATATTCTCTGAACCTGACTGTATCAACAAAATAGCATATATATCGAGAGAGAGAGAGAGAGAGAGAGAGAGGAGAGAGAGAGAGAGAGAGAGAGAGAGAGACTCTCGGAACTCGGAAACTTTAATTGTAAGGCCACCGGCCTGTATATAATGGATACACATTATCATGAGTGAATCAAAGCAAATAACATAAGGACAGCACGCAAAAAATAAGTATAACATCCCACATCAAAATCAAACTAAAGTCAAGGGAGTTAAATTGGCATGTGAAATTAAGCAGACAAAACCTTAAGACGGCAATTCTTTTACAAGAGTACAGCTTTACTTCTTATTTAAATGCGTATATCTAGTCTTAAATGCATAAAATATATACATTGCTAAATTTCTAAGAGCATGACGTCTTCAGAGTGTAACATTCGAGCTAAGTATTCTTCATTAATGAATGTATGTTGGTAATACTTTGACAAATATTTTTCTCTTAGAAATGTATATGTTTGACATTCTAACAAAAAATGAAGTTCACTTTCTATCCTATTACAAAACGGGCATTTCTTTGATTTTTCATTATATCTGTTATTTATATTCAGATCACACATTTCAAGTCTTAATCTAGTTAAAGCATAACGAAATTTACTAATAGTGATAGCTGACAAGTAATTTTCTGATTGGAAGGATGATTGAAAAAGATATATGTGCTAAACCGTTCACTTTGAGAAAGTTTTGAATGCCAATCTTGCATGTAACAATCGATCATTCTCTGCTTTAATTCTTTAAGAAAAATAGTTTCATTCCCAACCCCTCAATTGATCCAAACATCTGAAAAACCAAAAGTATCAAGACATGTTTTAACAGATATAGACCAGTTATGACAATTAGATTGACCATGGGTAAATTCGGGGATCTTATTCAAGATCATGAGATGTGCCTGTTTAGGAAATCTATGGATAGACATACTTTGGAGTTTAAACCTATATTTTATTGACTTTAGAGCAGTATCAATGTACAAAGGGTATCGGCCTGTTTCTCCATATATCATTGTATTTGGACTTTTGCGACTAACACCTAACAAGCGCTTACATGCAACAAATGAACTGATTCAATCGACTGAAATTTAGTTAATCCTCAGAGCTCCCCTGCGTACAATAACATTGACTTTATTTGTGAATCAAAAAGTTTGAAAAATATTGACAAATCCATGTTTCCTAAAGCCCACATTGTTTTGAAAATTTAGAATGTGTTCAAGGCTCGGACAGTCCCCAGACTGTGCCTAGCTCAGCGCAGCCGAAGTTTTCGAACAGTTATTCTTCGTCACTGCGTTTTCTAAAGGACAATCAGCACCTGTGTATTGAAAAAAAGATGGAGAAGGGGAAAAAAATCATGGCCGAAAATGGAGATCGTCTAGAAAACATGTTACTTATAATTAATCCATTTGCTTAAAACCGTATATCGATGGTATTTGGCTTTTGAGCACTTTTCTGAATAGCACGTATAGGATAGCATCAGTATTACATCGACTGGAATCTTTTATTGAATGAATGTCACTTTGAAAGCATATTTACTCAAGATATCCACATATTAGTTCAAGATCAGTTGACTCCACACCAATAACCGCGTATTAAAAGCATAGCTTATACTGACTCAGTGCATTATTTCGTTTTTCGAATTTACTCCTCTGCCGTCATTGGTTGTAACTGAATGCTAAGAGTCAGAGGTTTGGATCTGAGAAAAAGGATTTGGCGTTCAGGTTCAGAGTCAACAAATCTGTTTGTCATGCAGAAATGGCTCGTATTTCTACAGGGCCATCAGTGCATCTTTACACCCCATAAATCCACACGCTCATGCTGACGAACCAGCCTGTATAACAGTCACCCAATGCACCGCAATCTCACAAAAACAAACGATCTTTGCCACACACCATCGAGGCAGCGCTTGCACAAGAGTAGAAGGCTGCAAGGTTTCAGTGTATCGGTACACGCTTCTGGATTCCTGTCTTCCTGGGTAACCTCGATTATCTTTCGCCCGCTTTTAAACATCCTAACTGATGTCACATTGGAGCTGAATCTGTATTTCTTCTTGTTCACAATAATTAGTCTCACTTGTCGGAGCGTAGGTCTATAACTGTGGTGTCGGAAGATGCTCCGGAAAGGTGGATGGGAATACACTGCTGGATACTGCGCAGTACCCGTATTCAGTGTTCTGGTTTATAAGAAGTTGTATGCCATTGCCATGTTGGTCACATTGTCCAGTGTAGCACACTACCTGGTCATCCTAAGAATTACAGTTTTAAGATTCTTCGATTTATCAGCATAGACACCCACTGAAGCCGCACATACATCTTCAGCAAATGCATCTGTCTTTTTTTTTTTTGTTTTCTTTTTCTGAGTCGGTGCTCTTATTCTCCTAAGAGGCTTTTGTAAAGTTCTCACTCTAATGACTCTTTCTTTAGTGTGGTTCCACCAGGTGCATCATAATCAACCCGTTCTTGAAGTGCAGTTGAAAACGTGGCTCATGTTGATCCATGTAGCAACTGGTGTAATATAGTTACTGAGGTTTCGTTCACTTTCATGCAGTGGATGTTGAGCGCAGTTAGTATGGTGGTACGTTTCCACTCCCTGCTTCACTTCAGTGGAAATCTGCCAACAAGGAGCCCTACATTAAACAGGAACACCCGACAAATATTGACTTCTCATCGCGGAAGTCCTTTGCCTAGTGGTACCATATTAAATCAACCCCTGCCGTAATTTAGATTTCAGCTGACATGGATGCGGCTCTTTGAGTCATAATGTGAGAAACAGGAGATGGACGAGGACTAGATTTGATTTACTAGCTAGCAAGACCGTCAGGAATGGTACTACATCAATCCACAATCCCCTTCACTACGTGTGTATATGCTTGTATGTATATCTGTATAATCATCATGGTGTGTGATGAGTATAATCATCATGCCGTGCCATGTTTGATTGAATGAACGTCAGTCTGTCTCGTACAGGTGTTATTCAGTTGGTGTCAGTTTTGCCGTACAAGAACACGATAATTACACGTGAAAAAATCCCCTTACCAACTCGTCTATCACTCACACATACACATACACGGACACTCACACAGACATACGCACAATCAAATACGTACAAACACACATGCATACACGCACGCGCGTTCGCGCGCGTGCACACACACACACACACACACACACACACACACACACACACACACACACACACACACACACACACACACACACACACACACACACACACACCTAAATGCAAAAAAGCGAAGTAATTTATATACGATTAAACAAAAAGTAATAAGAAATCAAAGCAATGGATCGATAAAAGACAAACAAAGACGAACGTAAAACGTGTTTCACATACATGCGTTTGTTTTTTTGTTGCCTCAAGGTGCATTACCTATTCCAATGTGTTTCTACGTGTGTGCGTGTGTGCGCATGCATACTTAGGGGCCTCCGTATGTGCATGCGAGTGCACGATGTGTGTGTGTGTGTGTGTGTGTGTGTGTGTGTGTGTGTGAGAGAGAGAGAGGGGGGGGGGGGGGGGGGAGGCGAATGCTTATAATATCAAACCTCGCCACACTGTCCCTTCTCCCTATCATCCTTCCCCAGAGAAACACCGGGCCAGTTCTGCACTGAACACCCCTGGAGATGCCCAAATCTGAACGCGTCTGTCACTGTCAGACGATGCGACTCATTGGCCCTCAGCGGCAAGGGCACAAAGGCCGAGACTTTAAAATGATTTGATCACTATCGACCATCGGCCCATTCCCCTGTACAGTGACACTCGATCCCCAAAGATCCACAAGGCGGAACAACACACCAGGCAAGTGACTGCTTGCCAGCTCTGTAAGGCCCCCCCCCCCCCCCCCCCCCCCCTTTCTCTGCCCCCTCCAGTTTTTCTTCCCCACACTTCCTGACCCCTGCTCCCCAAGCACTGCCTCCCGTCTCCCCATGCAAACCTCCCACCCGCAGTTCCACCTCAGCCGGTCACATCCCAGAATGGAGTATTAGTGTTTTAAACACCCCTGGAGACGCCCAAATCTGAACAAGTAAGTCAATGTCAGAATGCCAAGAATGGAGTATTAGTGTTTTAAAAATGTCGGTATCTGTTCCTTGTTTTTGAAAAGACTTAATATTTGTTTATGGTATGAAACACAATGAGGAAAAAATGTTTAAAGCGAACGCACCAGACTACTTTAGAAGGAAAGTTGCCAATCGACAATACATACAGACAGATCGAATAGAGAACTATGGCTTAGGCACATCAAGCC
>JADBJO010001448.1:202500-205000 GCA_016801955.1 Conus betulinus
GGGTATCAGGAGGTAAATTATTCCATATGCGTTGATATCTTGTGTCATTTTAATACATTGTTTGATTATTCGTAATTGTTGAAATTCTTTTTTTTTCCTCAGAGATAAAACAATAGTATAAAAGACTTGCACAAAAAAGACCTGACAGATGGACAGAAATATAAGTTGGGAAAACAAATTCTGCTGCTGATCTTAAAGCATTCTTCATGTTCTTTCCTCATGTCTTTTAGTCCCAAATCGCATCATAGGACACACTGGAGAAAGGCGGACTTAATCAAAATCTTACATGAACAGGTTAATTTACTGGAAATGTTCTTCGATATACACTTTCGATTGCTAGTTGGAGTATGAAGAATATAATGCAGTGTATGTATTTCAATGCATAAACACTAGATGTAAAGACACGAGATTCATTTATCAAAGAGAAGAAAGGATATGGAAGATCTATGCACACTTTCTTAGAGTAGTAGGCAATTTCTTGTTGTCATCGGTGAACCATTCATTGACTCTCCCAACTAATCCATTTGAACTCTACAGTAAACAAGCTGGTAGGCCAGTCTGTCATCATCTGGATCCTGCAGTGAACGAGCCCCTTTTTCCCCATCCTTTCTTTATTACGAACAGATGGGATTTTAATGCCATACAGAAGGCTATCAGACGCACTCGAGAGACTGAGTTCTGAGATTAGCACGTCAGACTATGAGACGTCATACATTACACTGGTATGTAGGCGAGCTGGAATCCATTCAGTCTGTGTCTGTGATTAGCGCCAGCCATCACTCTTTCCTCGGTGACAACATGAAATCCCCGGGACCGACTTTCTACTACCACTGTACCGTCGGTCGTGTCCGTTGTGACAGAGTCGCTTCACTATTTATCCAAACATCTCTTTTAATGTCTATATGTCTTGCCGTGCCCATTTTTTTTTCGACACAATACACTTAGGGCCTTGGTGACAATCTTTCCCAAATTTAGTGGATGAATTTGGTGTTAACCTAGTTTATCTTTCTATAACTGGACCAAGACACACACAGGACCAAGACGCTAAAAAGAATCAAATGCTCAAAGTCCAACGGGGAAGGGTGTTGGCTGGTTCTTCCAAGTATAATTTGACATTGCCTTGGGGGTGATTTGATCACTGTCGCTCGGTAATCTTTGGTTTGTGTAAATAGAGAAAGACTCTCCAGAGCATCCAGTTTCGGGGTGATTTACACGGATTTGTTCCCTTTTTACACCAATTCAGTGGATGGTAAAGTATACAGATGTTTTCTAGAACCAGATCTTTCATTAACATCATTTTGTGTAAAGGGTCGACGCCCATTTTCTAAACAGGGCAGGATAAAACTACTGGAACCATCATCGTACAGCAAAGCTTCTGTAGTCTCTCACCTATGTGTTGAGAATTGGTCCCAGACTTGGCACTTTCCTGTGTGTATTGAGAACTTGTCCCTTGTCCCAGACAGAGAGAGGCAGAGAGAGAGAGAGAGAGAGAGAGAGAGAGAGAGAGAGAGAGAGAGAGAGAGAGAGAGAGAGAGAGGCGGGTAGAGAGAAGTTGACAGGCCGAGGGAGAGGAGTCCACAGCCAATACGTAAAGTACTGCAAGCCAATAACAGAACCTTGTCCAACAACGTTAAGCCAGTCAGATCCTAGAATCAGACGTCAGACACACAGGCTTCCTGAGGGATTGAAAGTGTGATTTCACTTTATGTCAACCATCCCTCATCCCTCACTGTCAACATGAACTCGCTTCAACAATCCTTGTGACAACCCCTCCCCTCCCTGCATCCCCTACCCCCATCCAACCACTTACATCGAACACCTCCAGGCAACGTCCTTCTTTCCAGTTCTGTCCCCTTGCAAACATGACCATGGAAATGTTGACGTTGAATTACTGTCCCAAAGAATAGCACGTCTTGCAACTGAAATGTCTCTTAATTGCTAAATACACTTTGTAGTCAGGACGTGGACTCCCTCTGCACTGTTCCTAGCTAGCTTGCGGCAGCCGAGGAAGCCATCCTTTGTCGCTTCGTTCTCTGAAGGACCAACAGTCAGTCTCGGAGATGGAGAAGATGATAGACTCAGAGCCAGAAACGGAGACCGTGTTTAAGGTCCATCACATGATAGGAAAGGCTGCTGCTTCGCGTGACCTTCGAATGAGATTGTAAACTGAGGTTCCGTAGGAGAACGCACGCGTCGCATCTTGCACACATGTGAAAGTCCCATTACTAACTTTTCGAGGAGAAGTCTAGTGTGGCTGTTGGTATGATCATAGCATATACTCGGCTTCAAAAGTCTAGAGAATGAAGGGGGGAAAAATCAGGGTGACTGATACTGACTGATTGACACAGGAAGCGACTTAGTGTAGCGCCAGTATGCAGTTTTTCAGTCTTCTGTACGAAGAAAGACGGCCAATTGTGTGAAGGTGATTATGGTATGCGAAACACTTGAAACTTGATAGGCACTTTGCTTATAAACAGTTAACCAAATCCGCTTTATCATC
>JADBJO010001448.1:215000-220000 GCA_016801955.1 Conus betulinus
TGTCTGTCTGTCTCTCTCTCTCTCTCTCTCTCTCTCTCTCTCTCTCTCTCTCTCTCTCTCTCTCTCTCTCTCTTTTTCCTAATCACCTCTTCCTCCCTGTTTCCCGCGCTGTACCTGACTGCGTTTATAAATGGACACATTATGGACTAAACCCTGCTGCTTCTGATGTAATGCCTCCAGCTATATTAGAACAGCAGCGAAATGAGTCAGTGAAATGTGTGAAAGCTGAAGTTGATGGTGCTGGCCACTCTGCTGTCTGTGATGGATATGGCGGTCATGAGGCAGGTGTGGGGGAGGGAGAGAGAGAGAGAGAGAGAGAGAGAGAGAGAGAGAGACAGACAGACAGACAGACAGACAGACAGACAGACAGACAGAGAGAGAGAGAGAGAGAGAGAGAGAGAGAGAGAGAGAGAGAGAGAGAGAGAGAGAGAGAGAGACTCGCCTAATCTCTCAACTGACTAACATAGGAAGAACGAGGAGAGAAGGAAGGACATGGGGATGTACCCGGAAACAAAATCGCCCTTCTCGCCGGCACCTAGGGAACGGCGGTTCATTAGAGAAAGAAAGGATGTGACCACCTGCACCATCGATTTGTCCTATCATACATCCATCTTCTAGACCTTGCGTTTGCTATTTATGGTAATAATGCCACCCGCTCCCCACCCCCACCCCCCTCCCCATCACTCTGCATTTTGTTACAGTTGCATCTTCCACGCCCTTACCCACCTAAACTCCTTCGCCAAGTCTGGACAGCTAACGGAGCATTAAAAATATACTGTAACTGCCAAACAAAAAAAAAATATGGACCACCGCATGCTGATGGCAGAGAGGTAATAGACTGCGGGGTGAAGAGAGAGAGAGAGAGAGAGAGAGAGAGAGAGAGAGAGAGAGAGAGAGAGAGAGAGAGAGAGATTTTGCTCTGGGAAAGAACGATGTACCTGTAACTCAGAGCCCTGTTTGTCAGGTGTCGCAGGCTTTAAAATAGCCAGGATACCGATGGACATATTCTAAAAAGCGATGTATCACTGCAGTTGAAAAGCTTTGCGGTCAGACCAGGACAAAATCGTTGAGAAATAATCGATCTGGATTCATCAATCGCAGTCAGATCAGCCAGAGTACCGCAAAGAGAAGGACAGAACTGTACACCGTAAAAGTAATCTGTATTGGCACATCCACAGTGACATTCCTCTCATCCCATGCTTTTAACATGCATCACTGTATGGTGATCAGTCTCGTCAAGAATGGCTGAGACTGAGCCAGCCTTACAGCTGGGAGGCGTTTATCGTCTGCTTTTTCATCTGTCTGTCAGCTGTCACAGACATTAGTCAGGACACTGATGGTTCCAAGTCCTAAAAGTTGTAAAGTGTCAGTGATGAGACCAGAACAAAGTCATGGAGGGACCATAGAATGGGATAAATCAATAGCAGCAGAAGAATTGAAGGAGGATACAGAGAGAGAGAGAGAGAGAGAGAGAGGGAGAGAGAGAGAGAGAGAGAGAGAGAGAGAGAGAGAGAGAGAGAGAGAGAGAGAGACGCACGCACGCATGCACGCACGCACACACACACATACACATGCACATGAATACACACATGTACGCGCATGCAGACACGCACATGCATACAGGCACATGCGTGCGCACGCACGCACACACATAGACATACACACACACACACACACGCGCGCGCGCGCGCGCGCGCGCGTGCGCACGCATAAACACGCAAGAACAGACAGTATTTTCGGAGATGGATTAACACTGCCTCCTACTCGCTCCCCACTGCATTGGGGGAGACGAACTCTCAAGTCTTACGAGTCAAATAAGCAACGAAGCATATAGAAAGCATCGTGCGGCAGTTAACTGAAGTTGCCATCTGCGCTGATGACTTGCAAACTGAACTGGGACAACTCTCTTTTTCTTTCTCTCGACCCAGCTTCAGCCAGCAGTCTGTCCACATGTGGGCAGTTCATTTCCCCCACACTATATAGCCTTTACTGCTACCGACATCACGTCATCGCGAAGCTGGGTAAAGCAAAAAAAAAAAAACAAAAAAAAAAAAAAAAAACCTCGTAGGTTAAGCAAGAAATGCAGAGGCTGGAGATTTAGTTATGATGGAGGTAGTGATAAGGAACACCTGTCTGGTCAGTTTCAGTTCAGTATATCTTGTCTACAGCCCAGTAAAGCATGAATTGGTGGGGAAAGGGGGGGGGGGGGGACCAAGGTGTTGCTGGTGATGGTGTGCATATTGTGGCCGGCCCTAGTCTGGACTGACCTACTTGCAGACTCCAAGTATAAATGGTGTTCGGTGGTCTGGTCCCCATTTATCTTCTCATTGCTTGCGCGCGCGCGCGTGTGTGTGTGTGTGTGTGTGTGTGTGTGTGTGTGTGTGTGTGTGTGTGTGTGTGTGTGTGTGTAGGGGATGTGAGAGAGAGAGAGAGAGAGAGAGAGAGAGAGAGAGAGAGGGAGGGAGGGAGAGAGGGAAGTTTCAAAGACAAACGGATGGGCAGATACACAATGGTTCAGAGACAGAGTAATATAGAGATAGACTAAGACGGTAAGAATGGAATGGTCTCAAAGATCAAAGGCAGACATAGATAGCATACAGGGTAAAAGGGAATAACAATAGAAAACAAAGAGAGAGTAAATAAAGAATGGGGCAGAGACAAAAACAATCTTGGAGAGAGAGAGAGAGAGAGAGAGAGAGAGAGAGAGAGAGAGAGAGAGAGAGAGTACCAGTACCACAGATTTAGCTCAGGAGAGAGATATCTACTATACAACAAAGCTATATTGATAGACTGTAACGATATTCCTCTCTTCCCATGTTCCTACTATGCATCACTGGCTGGTGATCAGATGTGTCAAGAATGGCGGTAACCCGAGCCAGCTTTACAGAGGGAGGCGTTTCTTGCCTCCTGTTTCATCCCTCTGGCAGCTGTCACAGACATTAACGCAGATACCGATGGATCACTTCCTGATAGGGATGGATGACTGGAGTTGTAAAGCTGTGGCAGTGAGACCACAACAAAGTCACAGGGGGAAACAATAGAACTGAAGTAATCAGTGGCGGTGGAGACGAAAAGGTAGACGGACAGAGAGACAGAAACAAAGACAGAGAGGAAGAAGAAAGGAACAGGAAGAGAGAGAGAGAGAGAGAGAGAGAGAGAGAGAGAGAGAGAGAGAGAGAGAGAGAGAGAGAGAGAGAGAGACTTTTTTTGATTAGGCCATAGACCTGTATCAACAGGGATTTACACCAGACAGAGCATATTAAACAATAAAACATATTATCATTCTTTAATTATCCATTTCTTATCTCAAGGCTTTATAAATATATGTTGCAAGTTTAATTTGTATAGATTTGTTATTGTTTGCAAGAAGAAGTGAAAGTTTAAAGCTTGAAGGGTTATTAAAGTACTTGTTTGCGATGTACGATTCTCTAATTTCCTGATATCTTGGACAAGAGAGGATGAAGTATACCCCTGTTTCTGCGTGGTATCATTAAAGCGGACAGTCAGATCTTCTTTGGCAGGTGTTTTCTCCAAAACGTCATCTGTGAATCTTCAAAGACTGGAATTGTAACCTAACGAATGAAAAGTATTGTAACCCTGAGATGTTTCAGCTGGTTCAGATATGACGCTAGAGATAAGGAAGTTTCAAATGTGCTATAGAAAGAACATAGTTCATCTGAATTAAAGTTTCTTGACCACTCTTGATTATATGACCTAACAAGTCTGTCCTTAAACTCGGCTATTTTTTTTTTCTCATCGCCCACTCCTTCATTTTCCCAAACTTCTTCAAAGCCATGTTTTTCTATTTTGTTCATGAAGAAATAAAAGCATTTTGTAAGTTTTAAATGGCAGCCGGTGGGAAGACATTTTTTTATTACGCGTAACAAGTATTTAATATGCTTTACGAATATGTTAATGTGTAATGGGTAACGACCTGTTTCACCGTAGACCATGAGGTTAGGTGTTTTAATAGAAATATTCAAAAATCTTTTTAATGCAAACAAGTGAACTCTCACAATGGTGTTAGATCATATTCAATGCCCCACACCTCTGCACCATAGCTGAGCATAGGCTGGATCTGCATAACAGAAAGAAAAAAAAAGAATATTGAAGGAGATCTTTCTCCTAGCGACCAGATAATCGGAAAATACATATAACTCCCGTTTTCGCACGGTAAACGATATTTATTCAAAGCATGCGAGAACGACAAGTGAGAAGAGAGAGAGATACCAAGGCATTTATACATGTTAGCCGATTCCATTCGATAATCAACATAATGCCACCGCTCTCGCGCAGCAACATGTCCTACATTTCTGAATATGATTATGTTTGATTTGTCGAGATTAACTTCCAGGTCTATTTCGTAGCAGCCTCATGCAAAATATTTAACTGGTTTTGTAAACCACAAACAGAATCAGATGCCAATACGACATCATCTGCAAACAAATGAATAAAGATTTCAACTAGGTCTGGTGTAAGCTGGATGCCATGTCTGCCAAATAAGTTCGTTTTTTTAAGAAGAGAAAACAAAATAGGACTAGAACTTTCTCCTTGTTTCAGACGCCTGGGGCATAGAAATGAGTTGTGAGCTCCCCACCACGACGAACTTTAGCTTTCACTACTGTGTACATGCTTTGTATGGCTCTATACATTTTGCCATTTATACCATATTTCCTTATATATGGTCCAGAGCTTAAGTCTGCTCACTGAATCGAATGCTTTTCGGAAGTCAGTGAAGGCTATTTACAACTTTTATGATACAACAATTGTTTCTGAGCCAGGCCGAAAAGAGTAAATAAATGATCGATAGTGCTATGTTGTTTTCGAAAATCAGCCTGACTGTCGTTTAAAATGTTATTATTTTCAATCCAGTGGGTTAGCCTTTTGTTTAAAATGAAGCTATACAGTTTGCTGCATACACTTACTAGAGAGAGATGCCTCTATGGTTATGTGGGGTATTTTGGTCACCTTTCTTATGTTGAGGTCGTATAACAGCCTCA
>JADBJO010001448.1:225000-237500 GCA_016801955.1 Conus betulinus
GCCTCCACAAGAGTTACACCTCGGCTTTTTTTTTCCCCCGTTCAGCTTAGGAAATGTTGGCTTTGAACAGACTAAACTGTTACTGGTAACTCCTGCGTTCTTTAGTCACATATTCCCTCTTCCTCCTTGAACTTTGAACATCTCCCTATCCCCACACCACCCTCATTCTTCCCGCCTCTAGTGAGACATTCATACTAAAACCACAAAATAAACCCAATGTCTTTATTACATACACTAGTTCCTGAGATGCACTTTTTAAATTCTTTACCTCTTTCGCATACTAGGTCATTTTGATTATCTAATCTACGGTTTTGTTTGTTTGTTGGTTGGTTGGTTTGGTTGGTTAGTTGGTTGGTTTCTTGACTTGCAAATCAGCTGAAAAGAAAGCACGCAAGAAACAATGAAAAACAGGATGGACTGACAGAGGAACAGAGACTGTCAACGACAGTAACATCGATGCTGACCATCACTCCAACGATCTAACACACACACACACACACACACACACACACACACACACACACACACACACACACACACACGCATACGCACACGCATACGCACACACACGCACACGTACACAATCACTCATACACGCGCGAGAACATGTACACACGCACATACACGCCACACAGAAATCTCAACTTTTCAATATTACTGCGACAGAAAATCAAAGCCTTCATAGTCTGTTGTCCTCTGACAATGATATGATAATAACTCTACTGGCTAAGTATGTTGCAGAGGCATCTAATGTTAGCAAAAAGAAATGCTCGGTAAGAACTTCTAATGTTTGAGTTGTTTGTTTCCATGTATTCCGCAAGCCTGATGACCTTATTAAGAAAAGGTTTTGTTTTTTCTGCACTAGTATAGTTGATGATGAAGCGGACGGTGATGATAGATGTGACAGTGCAGGAAAGAATTATTACAGTGAATATATGTGCCTGGGTGAGGCACTTGTATTATGATCATAAGACTTAAAAAAAAACAAATGAAAATTCATTTTGAGTGACGAAAAAGCACGACATTATTTTTCTTTTTCATCTACATGGTTTCGAGTCTTATCATTAACATTTACGTAATCCGTTGCAGTTTATGCTTCTTTGCGTCATAGCTTTTTCTTTTTTCGGCGCTGCAATTTATTCATGTATACCCCCTTGACATAAAGGCTATGTAGGACATTGTCAATAAAAACGTATCTTAAGCATCTGAAGCGTCTCTCTCTCTCTCTCTCTCTCTCTCTCTCTCTCTCTCTCTCTCTCTCTCTCTCTCTCTCTCTCTCTCTCTCCACACATACACTGACTGACCGAAACCAATTTATCGTCAGATTAACCCATACTCTCGCAACACACACACACACACACACACACACACACACACACACACACACACACACACACACACACACACACACACACAAGCCCACAGTGACTTTGCAAATAAACACAGCATGCTGTGTGCAGACCTGTACAAACCAATATTTTTTGTTGTCCGTATTTATATCAACAATTTGAATGTTTTAGAAACTGTAAGTTTCAAATTCATTTCATTTTTATCTCGTTTTATGCATTCATGTATGTGAATTTATTATTTTAAGCAACGGTAGAGAGCGCGGACAAGTTGAGGCCATAAACATTCGCGTGAACAAAGTGCGGATACGTGTTTGGGAACTACAATGGATTTATGACTCGCTAAAACTGGACTGAAAACTTAAAGAACGAAGGAAAAGAAGGAAGGAAGAAAGACAGATGGAAATGGAAAGGGTAAAGAAATAACTCCGACAATATGTTAGTGAAACTGTGACAAGAAACGTGCGCACTGTTTCCTGAATAAACTTAAAAATGCCCAGCTGTAGTGACCTTTAGTGACCTTGTATATTTCTTATTCTTGCGATCAAGACATAAAAAAAAGTGTCCGTTAAAAGGACTATCACTGTTTTCGCTGAAAACCGCCATTTCTTCTGATCAAACGACTTTTTGTTTGTTTTGTTTCGGTGAAGGGGTTACTTATTTCCCTGAAAAGTCAAACCCCGCACAAAGCCAGATGCTATAATGATGAACGGTGCACCAGCTGTGCCAGCTTCTTCAGAGATTGTAATGAAGTACAAGCGACTGGTAAGGGTAAACCAAATACATGGCTGCAGTAGAGCTGTTTGTGCATAGTATTATGAAAAGTCTTGCACCGGTTTTTTCTTCGTGATGCACATCTTGTAATTAGATCTTCTGTTTGGAACAGAAATGCCGTATTCACTTTGCGAAGAACTGATGTCACTCCTTAGTGATTCAGGCGATAAACTATGGAGTCAAACCCCTAAACGTTTGATATGTATGAGGCAAATATTGCCTGTCTGTAAAGCATAATTCATTGTAAGCACTAACTGTGAATAGTGTGTGTGTGTGTGTGTGTGTGTGTGTGTGTGTGTGTGTGAGAGAGAGAGAGAGAGAGAGAGAGAGAGAGAGAGAGAGAGAGAGACAGAGAGACAGAGAGAGAGAGATGCTATCGGTTTAATGGCATACGACAGTACGTTTACCCCCCCCCTCTCTCTCTCTCTCTCTCTCTCTCTCTCTCTCTCTGTCTGTCTGTCTCTGCCTGTGTGTCTGTCTCTGTCTGTGTGTCTGTCTTCCTGTCTCTCTCTGTACCTCTGTCTCTGTTTCTCTGTCTCGGACTGTCTCTGTCTCCCCCCTCTGCCAAATGGATGTGGGAACAATGGTTGAGGGTAGGATAGGTGGATGGGAAGTGGGGGGGGGGGGGGGGGGTTGCCTGCATATTGCAATGTCTGGGAGGTAAAAATGTGACACATCCTGGTATGTGTGTGCACACGTATTGTAGCATGTGCATGTAGATGTGACTGTAAAGAACATTCTCTTAACATGTTTTTCGTCACCTTAAAAATCATCAGATTTACTTGGTTTTGGTACTTTTTGTCCCCTTTTCTGTGCGAAGGCATAATTGAAGTAGGATTTCATCTCATATATTTCCGTGTTAGAAACATTCGCATTCTGATTCTCAACGCTTCCCCATTGTCATGTTGCCTGCCCTCTTCTTTTCTTTCTCAACCCTGTGTACTCTCTCCCCCGCGCAGCTTGTTGGAGACACTTGATCTCAGTGGATATCCATACCACTCTGGCTTTCTTTCCTTCATTGCCGTCAACTGTTGGCTCTGCGGACAGCAGAGAAAGATCACAGTCGTTGGACGAGAACTAGAAACGGAAACGGTTGGGGTACGTTGGAGCCATCATCAATAAGCATGGATCAACTCCAAAGACCTGCACAGTCCCTGCAGAACAGCAGCGTCACTGACTAAGTTCAGACGAGTCTTAAAGAGGCAATAACATCCCTGTCAAATCCGTGTCAAATATTCTGCATGAATTTATGGTGTCCGTGACTATTCATGACCAACATATAGAAGAAAATCTACAACGACGATGCGTTTCATAGACATTCGGAGCAGTGCCTTTGCTTAGGCGTGCCAATTACGGAACCAAGGGACTGAAGAAGAGAAGGGTGAATCAAATAATTAGTACAGAGCGTAGAGTTGTCATGTTCATGGGAGTTATGAGAATGTCTTTCCACCTGAAGTCATTAGTTCCTTCGTTGTCCACACAGCTGAGTCCCGTGGACATAGGTCAGTGACTCCTATGGCACCAAGTGACAAAAGGTTGAGGAAAGGAAGAAAGGTGTGTGTGTGTGTGTGTGTGTGTGTGTGCGGGGGGGGGGGGGGGGGGGGGGGGGGGGTTAGTAGGCGTGTAAGTAGCGCGCGCGCGCGCGCGCGTGTGTGTGTGTGTGCGTGTGCGTGTGCCAGTATGTGTGTATGCGCGCGCACGCACAAGGGCACACGCACTCGTGTGTGTCTATGCGTGCGGGTATACGTGGATGTGTGTGAGTTTGTGTGGTGCGCGCGAGTGTCTGACAATTATGTGTAGTCTACGGACAGATAATAGTGGTAGAGAGAACGAAGAGGGAGACGCACCCGATCCTCACAAGGACAGTGACTGATGACCGCTTATTTCTCAGCCAACCATTCACACCCTCACGAACGCTACAGTCGACCAGGCAAGAAAGCAACCCGAAGTGGAGACGAAGACCAGAGGGTGATATGTGTACGTGTGGCATCTGCACTGCAGCAGAGTTTTCGCTCTGGATTTGAATGTAAGCTTGTGTCTTCTCTGTTTTGCAGGCCTTCGTCCAAGATGTTTGTTTTATTTAGGTGCATACTAACATGCAAATGTGCCTCTGCTACTGTCTGAATAAATCACAGTTCAACCACATCTTCCTTCCCATGCCCCCCCCCACCCCCCCCCCCCCCCCCCCCGCTCCCCCTTTGCAGCCCTCTCCTGCACCACATAGATAAGAAGGGAATAAGGAGTAGTACAGTTTTAATTAGAGAGGGTTATGGGATGGGTGGGGAAAAGAGCCAGAGCTCGCGCGCGCGCGCAGGAGAGAGAGAGAGAGAGAGAGAGAGAGAGAGAGAGAGAGAGAGAGAGAGAGAGAGAGAGAGAGAGACGGATGGACAGCGAATGAACATAATGCGAGAGAAAGGAGGGACAGAGAGAGAGGGAATTTTGTTTTGAGATGTCTTATCCAGATAAAGGACATTACCCTTGATAAGAGGCAATAAGTAAACGACCATTTTTAAGACAGTTTGCTAGACCAACGATTATATGCGCGAAGTGGTCAGTGATACGATTTGCATAGAACAAAATTGTTTTTTTTTTAATATGGGAAAAAAAGTAAAATTGTTTTAAATGTATTAGCTTTACACGTTATAATAATAATAATAATAATAATGATAATAATAATAATAATAATATAATAATAATAATAATGATTTATTATGGCGCTTAATCTTACATCATAAGCTCTTAGCGCTTACAAATACAGAAGAGATTAAAGAAAACATAAACGAAACCAATAAGAAGATGAATATTGCAATAAGGACCATGCATCTACAAACAAGTGTGCATATTGACACACCCACACACGCGCGTGCGCGCGCGTGCACACACACACACACACACACACACACACACACACACACACACACACACACACACATTATTAGTCGCAGAATCAATTTGATGGCCAAGGGAAGGGGAAGAAAGAACTGCTATTGATAGGTCAAGAGAGTTGTTTCAAGAGATACCTTGAACGAAGACGGAGAGTTTGAACTACGCAAAGATATATTATTGGGAGTTTATTCCAAGAAACCGGACGCTAAAAAGAAAAAGAACGATCACCATAGGTTTTACTTCGAAATCGGGGGATTTTGAGCAGAGTGTTGTCGGTAGAAGAACAAGTACATTTTTCTCCATTTTTTTATCGCCTTGCAATACAAGTATTTTTACCTTCCCTCCCGATCTTCGAACAAATACCTCAAATCATTGCGAAAGAAAATCTTCAAAATACAACATCAAAACTGTGACTATAACAGGGTATTGAAAAAGACGTCATGAACTTTCTGTACCTGACATAGAAAAACAATGATAGTTTTGTTTTCCCCACAGGAGCCCGTCAGTAATTTAAAAAAAAATTCAAGCTTTCGCAACAAGGGTTTCTTCAAGGTCAGTTCTGGTGAAGCCTTTGTGTCTAAATCTGAATTTGATTAGATTTGTTGCTTTGGACTTGTTTTAGTTTTATTTTAATTTGCAACACTTTTTAAAATCATTTTTGGTTCTGGTTTGCTGCGTGCTCTGTGTGAGAATTTGACCGTGAAATTAGATAGATAGATAGATAGATAGATAGATAGATGGGTAGTATAGACAGATAGATAGACAAACAGACAGACAGGTTGATAGATGGGCTAAAAGGTCTAATTGAAATTTAAACGATTGATGGTGTGGGTTTACCAACACATTATAATATCAAAAACAACTTTACAGAATATTCAAATATCAGCTTTTTGTTTTCTGTAAGAAGCATGTCATTAGTCAGTTTTGTGTGAAACAGTGTATCGTTCATTCTGAGATCGATCACGCGTTTTCATACTTTGTAGTTTAATTTGGATGGTTTATAAACCTATGAATTAACGGTAATATTTTGTTTGATTTATTTTTTTTTGACACTTGAAATGAGTCATGTAAATATGACACTAAGGCTGAACACTTTGTCAAAATATCAGCGTGTGTGTTGCCAATCAGAAATATATATTCCCCCACGTTGTATGCATTATCACACGTTCTATTAAGAAAGTTTTCCAAATTTTAAAACCGTTTTTTTTATTTATTTATTTTTATTTTTACAATGCCACATAAGTATGTTTTGCTTTCTTAAAACACACTGGGTCGTACAGTGCAAAACATAACACATGAACAATAATAGAAAATGAAGTAGTTTTTTTTTTTCTTTTTAGTATTACACGTGGGTCCGATGTATCTCGTTTCTATCGTGGCATCTATAGCGATAGTACTGCAGGGTTCCCTAGAGGCGCATTGTCCATGTTTTTTCTTTGTTTTTGTTTGTTTGTTTGTTCGCTTTTATATTAGTAGTATGTCAGTGTAAATTTAGAAAAAAAAAAGACGTGAGTTTGCGTAGTGCATATATTTCATCTTGATATAAAAATCTAATGTTTGCATTGTATAAGTAAAAATAAACTCCCCCCAAATCATGCCAAAACCAGCCCGTGAAGCAAACACAAACACATGGCCATTTTTTTTCTATGAATTGGTTAGTGCGAACATATTATTGCCAAAAGTATATAGCATGCAACATGTTTGAAGCACATCACCTTTTAACGCGAAGACAGTGTCTTATCTCGTCAGTTATTGATTTCGGTTGGAATTGTTTCCATTACACAACAGAATTTTTTGCATACTTGATGTCAGTTCTCATTATAGCATGCTGAAATTTCGAGGCGTATCCTTTTTTCACAATGACAATTAGCATCATTAAGTTCCCTATACAACTCCCTAACTGAATCATTGATGAAATAGGTGTATTGAATAGCTTTAAATGCAATCGCAGACGGCTACATTTTGAACTTGCTTAATATTTTACATGAAATACTTGACCTATTTTTTTTTTTTCGGTACTGTTAGCCAGATCTAGATAGATACCATTTTTTAAACATTATTTTGGTGAGATTTTAAAGAAAAACTTCAAAAACATATAATGCTATCCATTTTAAGTCCATCTCTGATTTGCCAACAAACCATCTTTTTCTCAGTTCTGCTGTCCTAGTTTTAAGGATACTCGCATCTCTCTCTCTCTCTCTCTCTCTCTCTCTCTCTCTCTCTCTCTCTCTCTCTCTCTCTCTCTCTCTCTCTCAGCGAGCGAGGGAAGGACACAAAGAAGAAGACGGAGAAAAGCAAATATAAAACTTAAATGTGGAAATAAGGAATTCACTGTGACGAAGGAAAATGGGAGAAAGGGGCAGAGGAAGGAGCAAGACCTGAACTAGGATTTGAAAACACACACACACACACACACACACACACACACACACACACACACACACACACACACACACACACACATTTTCCTGGCCACCGTCCTGCTCATCGTTTTCAAACCTTAAACCTGAGTTTCTGGCTATAAATGAACACACCATTCTGCCAGACAATGCCCCTGCTGCTACTGAAATAACGCCGCCAGCCATATCAGACTAGCCGCAGGGTACTAAGGTATAAGTGGGTGAACGCTTGTGGTGTAGGTGGCGGATATGGTGTTCATGGGTGTGCGCTGAGAGAGAGAGAGAGAGAGAGAGAGAGAGAGAGAGAGAGACGGAGGGAGAGAGAGACAGAGAGAGAGATTTACCCAAGCTGACTGTCGACAGTAATAAACAGGACGTGGAGAGACGGAAAGCGCGACGCACTGGGAGGCAGGTAGGCCTTTATCTCCCACCAGCTGACCAACACCTGCACCTACCGAACGGCAGTCCATCAGACATGCAAACAATTAAGAAGGGAGCGAGACAAGAGCGTTTATAGATGTGGCCACCCGCACCATCGATTTGTCTTTTCACTGAATTTGTAGGTATACACCCTGTCTCATCCTCCACTACATTGCACCCCGGCAGACCGTTCTCACAGTCTCCCCCTTCTGCACCCTCAGGGTCGTTTCTAAAAAGGGAAGACATCTATCTTCTAGACCTTGCTCGCGCTATATACGGTGATAATGCCACCCACTCGTCCCTCCCTCGCCTACCACCCTGTCACAGCCGCATCCCACACGCTCTAAAAACATATACACCTCAACTCCATCACAAAGTTTGGACAGCTGAGAGATGCTGCATTAGTGGGGAAAAAAAAGAGACGAGGACCAAATGGTGATGGCGGAGGTGGTGATGGATGGGAGAGAGAGAGTGACAGACAGACAGACAGAGAAATACTCAATGTTAGAGACAGAAACGCAGATGAAAACTACAAAGTCTGAAAAATAATTTAGAGAATAATGCAACCGATTATTAGACAATGGAAGACTGTAAGTAAAATGTAGGGAATGGGGAAATCAAGATAAAGAATAAAAAGAGAGTGAAAAGGATGAATAGAGACGGGGATGACCTTTGAGAGGGATAGGGAAAAAGAGTCAGTACCACAGATATAGCTTGCAGGAACCTATACATTGCAACGTAAGGTCATATTTGTTATACCGTATTGGTGTCCCTCTCTTTCCATGCTCTTGCCATGCAGGACTGGGTGGAGATCAGGCTGACAAGAATGACTGTAGCCTGATCAGACTTCCAGTAGGCTCTTTTCTTTCTCTGTCAGCTGTCAGAGATATCAAACAGGGCACCAATGGATCAAATTTCTAAAAGGGATGAACTATTGCAGTTGTATAACTTAAGCGTTCAGATCAGAACAAAGTCGGAGAATATAATCCAACTGGACTCATCAATAGCAGTAAAAGCAGACAGAGAGCAGAGAGGAAGGGGGAGGGGGTGCACCACAAATGTAGTTCAGGGAAAGAGCTACATACCAAACCTCAAAGCTATACTGGTATAAAGCAATGGCATTTCCACCCCCCCCCCCCCCCCCCCCCCCCCCCCCCGCCATAATCTCACTATGCATTACTGGATAGTGATCAGACTGGTCAAATATGGCTGTGACCTGAGCCAACTTTACAGCAGGCAGTGTTTGTTGTCTGCTCTTTCATCCCTCTGTCAGCTGTGACAGACATTAACCAGCACAATGAGGCATTGCATTTCTGAAGGGGATGGATTGCTGCAGTTGTAAAGCTTTTGCATTTACACCAGAACAAAGCCCTGGAGGGACAATAGAATTGGACCAATCAAAGGCAGAGGAAGCAGAGACAGACAGGAGAAGAAAAGGGGAGGGAGAGAGAGAGAGAGAGGCGGGGGGGGGGGGGGGGGGGGGGGAGGGAGAGAACAAGAGGCTGACAGAAATGTAGACAGACAGGAACTGAGATATAGACAGGAACGTGAAATATACAAACACTGAAAAAATCAGGAGATAATTATCAACAATGATCAAATGAAACAAGATGGAGAAATTAAGATACAGGAACAGAAAACGAGGCAGTATAAAGGCAGAGAAAAGACAGCGAAGAGATGTAAATGACGTTTCACTCGCACCACACACACACACACACACACACACACACACACACACACACACACACACACACACACATGCACACATGCTTGTACGCATGCATACACAAGCATGCACAAGCACACGCACACACACATGCACATTCAAGGACGGTGCTATAGACACAGATAAACGTAGAGACGTGGATTAAGATTGTCACACTCGCTCACCATTACCTAACTCTTAAGTCTATCAGACAAGCAACGAAGCATACAGGACGCAAAGTGCAACGATAGCTTAGTATGGCATCTGCGTTGCCGACTCGTTTACTGAACTGGGGCAACTCGCCTGTCCTTCTCCCCAACCAAGACACAGCCAGACACAGCCACCAGTCTGCCTACATGCGGGCACTTCATTTCCTCGCATTATATAGCCCTGGTTGCTCCTGAAATAGTGCGCGTTCATAAGTTGGGAAGAGTACAGAAAGTTTTAGGCTAAGCAAGAAATGTAGAGAGGTGGGAGGACTGCATGTGATGACGACGGTGCTGACAACGTGTGCCTGTCTGGTCAGCTTCAGTTCAACTTACTTTGTTTAGAGCCCAACCAAAATTCTTCGTCTGATGAATCGCCATTAAATGACCTCGGTGCTGTGGTTTGAATCCTAGTCTCTGTTTTCCGACACCTGGTCTGCAGGCACTGTGCGCGGCTGCGAATTCATCGGGGTCTTCATACAGGCCTTTTTCCTTCAGTGGATCATCTCGCCACGCTCGGTAAAAATGCCCTTCTACAGAGACATGGTAATTCCATTTGATTAATCAGTCATAGGCCACTGTCTATATCCAGTCAATATCGGGTTGGTTGCGTCCTGGACTGATGGACCGACTGTGTGTGGGCTTACAGCTGATGTCGGTCTGCCTCTTCCTATGGGTGAATCCAGAGGGAATCTTTTGTTTTGGGGGCCCAGAGGCAAACTAAGAAAAGCAAACTGGGGAGCCAATCCACAGAGTCTGTGAATTTTGTCTGTCTCCTGGTCTTCCGGTCTCTTTTTTTAGGATATCCCACGGACTGTTCCCAGACATCAATTTCCTAACTATGTATCAGTGGGAAGAAAATCAAGGAGGCCTTGACGTTAGACGGTCATCAGAAAAGAATCGCTTTTCAGCCGAATGTTTTAGCCCTCAACTAAGGACACGCCGAGGTGGCCGAGGCGCATCTGCAAAATATACTTTACTGCGCTACATAGCATTGAATGGATGCGTTCTCCACTTTTAGCCAAACTGCAAATAAACTAGGGCTTACCACAGCTTTGCCAGGAGAGAGAGAGAGAGAGAGAGAGAGAGAGAGAGAGAGAGAGAGAGAGAGAGAGAGAGAGTCGAATACATGGGTAGAGCAACACATAAAACGTTCGGAGGCAGACCGACATCAGTTGTAAGTCTACATACAGTCCGTCCATCTGTCATGGAAGCACCCAGATGGAGAGAGGACAGTCTAAACTGGCAGTTTATGACAGTTTCAACTTCCGACTTACTCATCAGTCATAGGCCACTGTCTATATCCAGTCAATATCGGGTTGGTTGCGTCCTGGACTGAATTTGTGTAAGCACTTCCCTTCTCCCTGCCCTACGGAAGTCCGATGGAATGTCCTGATGCCACTGAAATAACGCTATCGTTCCCGATAGAGAGCAATACGTTTTAAATTTAGGGTCGGCAGAGAGACATGCGAGTTAGTGGTTGATGATGATTGTAATCGGCGGTGGTGATAATCATGGATGCATGTGCGTATGTGTGTGTGTGAATGACTATCTGGTTGGCCTCTTTGTCAGATTTAAAGCTAAGCGCACAGTCGTGTAATCGCTCCTCTGTCGTTCATTTTGAACGGTCAGTTAACCTGGTAGCTAGCTTGTGACTTTATTCTCTTAGGTATTTTCCCGCCTTCCTTCTGCTGTGTTTGCTTACTAACTACTTTTTCTTTCGTCCTCACTGATATGTTAGAAGTAGAGACGCTAGGAAATATCCTCCACTTTTTGTGGCTCGTATTGTCAAATTTTCTTAGTCATGGATTTCACCTCCCTCCCTCCCCTCCTCTCTCTCTCTCTCTCTCTCTCTCTCTCTGTGTGTGTGTGTGTGTGTGTGTGTGTGTGTGTGTGTGTGTGATAACTTGCTAACAACTCAGCTGTTGGTTGCGCAAATGACTGAGCATTACACTTTGTAACTTTACTTTTACTTATATGATAGTTACTATTTCAGTAAATAGTTACTATTTCAGTAAATAAGTTGCCATTGAATGAGTGAATGAGCTGTGTTTGGAGGCTTTGTCCCTGCAGAGCAGACCATCGTGACAGACTGTATTTAAGGAGCATAGACGTCACATTTGAATTGTTCTGAAACCCCGCTTTTCGTCTTGATATCAGTGTTGGATGCGTTACCAATTCATACCTACACTGATTGTTGCAGTTTAAAACAGTTTAAAACGAAAATCTACCGATTTGACGCAGATCTTGTCACCTGCGTTTCTAAGTTCTCGGACAGGTTCGGCGGTTTGTCTTGTAAACGATTTCGTAAGAAGGGGAACAGAGAACAGATCGGCCATAGCGATCGGCTGTAAGAATTCACCTCAAGTTGCAGTCGTCTGCTACAAACACTACAGGCGAAGCACAGCACACTAGCAGACTTGTCATTTCCTGTTTTTATGTCACAGAAGGGAAATGGCAGGCATATAACCTGTCGGTAGAGAGTGCAATATTATGTCGGCGCCATCGACTGAAAATCTTTCACTTCTGTTGAAACTTGGTGGTGCACTAGACAAGCTTGATTGTGTGTTCTCGAATGCTGTTGATTAAAAAAATTACCCCCCCCCCCCCCCCCCCCACACACACACACACACACAAACGAACAACAAAAACGAACGGAAGAAGGAGAAGCAGAAGACTATTATCGTCACAACGTCTTGACAAAAGTTTCAGCGCATGTAGGTTTGTGTGGTGCAACTCATGACTTTGTGGACATACTGCTCTC
>JADBJO010001448.1:242500-252500 GCA_016801955.1 Conus betulinus
CGAAATATATTCTGGTGGTTGTTTGAGGAATAGGTTAGTCTTCGTTGAGTCTAAGTACTAGTCTAAACGTTTTCAGAAGATGCTACTTTTCATATCTGCAGCAATACTTTCTCAACTGTGTTGATTAATGATAACATTAGTTGACCTGTTGACCTGTTTTTTTTGGTTTTGTTTTTGTTGCATTCACTTCATACAAACAAACTCAAAACAATGGGTTTTTGGGTGTGTTTTTTTTTTTCTTGTCTGTTATTTTGCTCTTTCTTTCCCCCTTCTCTATCTTTTCCGTCATCTTCTTCGTCAGTCTACCTTTTACTGAGGCCCTGCCCTTCTCAGTTTTAAACTGTCTTTGCATTTTTACTAAATTACGTCATTTTGGACAGCAATTTATATCGCAGTTCAGAATGCTTTTTTATTGTTCGGGTACTTTTATTCACTTTTGAAGTTGCTGCTGCTGCTGCTGCTGCTGATGATGATGATGATAGTGATGGTGATGATGATGATGATGATGATGATGAATACAATGCGTTTTTGCTCTTCACCGAGGGTCAGATGTACAAATAAGCCTGTACCGTGCTCATTCTTTCCCTCATAAAACGGATTGATTTGTTCTCTCTCTTTCCCACCCGTACTCTCCCCCCCCTCCCGCCCCTGCCTCTCCCGCCCTCCAACTCTCTCTCTCCCATCTCTCTGTCTCTCTTCTCTCTCTCTCTCTCTCTCTCTCTCTGTCTCTCTCTCTCTCTCTCGCGTGCGTGCACACACACACACACACACACACACACACACACATACGCGCGCGCGTGCGTGCGCGCGCGTGCGTGCGCGCGCGCGCGCGCTCACTCAGTCAGTCACTCATTCACACACACACACACACACACACACACACACACACACACACACACACACACACACATGTACGCACGCACGCACGCATGCATGCGCGCGTGCACACACACACACACACACACACACACACACACACACACACACACGCACATACGCACGCGCACACACACACACACACACACACACACACACACACACACACACACACGCCCCTAAAGGAAATTCCTAGTAGCTGTTGGCACAACACCACAATGTCAGTGCTGGTGATGAAGATGACCATGTAATAAAAACATTGTCAAATAAAAAGATGAACATGAGACACAGCGCTGGCCGTCCACTCGTAAACCGGTTTATTGATCAGGATTCACCTCATCCAGACGTCTTTATGTCTGTAAAATAACACATGCAAACCTTTTTTTGACCAGTGTCATTTAAAAGCGAGTTCTTCTATAGAACACGTTCATAGACACACGCACATTGCACATACGCAAGCGCGAGTACACACACACACACACACACACACACACACACACACACACACACACACACACACACACACACACACATGTATGTGTGCGTGCGTGATCTTTTGTGTGTGTGTGTGTGTGTGTGTGTGTGTGTGTGTGTGTGTGTTCGTCCGCGCACGCGCGCGCATGTGTGTATGTGCATGCGTGAATGAATGTGTGTGTGTGTGTGGTGTGTGTGTGTGTGTGTGTGTGTGTGTGTGTACTCGCACTTGCGTATGTGCACGTAAGTTACTTTGTTTAAACACACTTAGAGAAACGGATAGAGTTTGGCAGACACACACGTACACGCACACATGCACGTTCGGGGACAAACAAAACACACACACACACACACACCCTAAACACAAACCAAACACACACACACACACACACACACACACACACACACACACACACACACACACACACACACACACAACACAACACACACACACACACACACACACACACACACACACACACACACACACACACACACACACGTGCGCGCGCGCACACACACACATGAACACATATAGATAAGTATGTGTATGCATGTTATTTCAATTACAACTTTTGCCGTCGTAACATTGTATTTACACAGTCACGGTCTGTATCTTCCATCAACGATGTTGCACACTCTACGACCCCAGGTGACCCAGTGCAGGCCTCTCTTCCTTGCCAATCCAAACACGTCACCCCCGGGGGGGAGGGAGGGGGGGGATCTTTCATCACCGTAGTTTGTTTACCTCTATGATATCCTACCCTCCCAGGCGTTCGCCATCCCCTGAATCTTTCCAGCGCTACACTGATGACTGTAGATAGCTGAGCGTATTACTACTTTCTCTTCCCTTGTGTGTGTCTCTTGACTGCTGTTCGTGTTGACTTTCAGCCTTTTTTTGTTTGTTTTGTTTGTTTTTTTCTCTGCGAGCCGTTGTTTCTGAATGATATGAGGTCCATAGAAAATCAGTTTGACTACCATCTTCCTAGGTAGGTGTGCTTTCATTGGATTTTAAAACAAAGTTGAAACTTCGATAACTGAAAGAATTTTGGCTTGTGCTGCCACTGTCTTGAGTCGAGCTAGTCGTTGTATTTGGCCTCTTTTTCTTCTTTATCTTCATCATCAACATCATTGTTATTATCAACACCACATCTTTCTTCTTCTTCTTCTTCTTCTTCTGCTTTCTTCTCCTTCACCACCACCACCACCACCACCATCATCATCATCATCATCATCATTATCATGATCGTCATAATTACAATAATGGTCGTCAACGTCATGATCATTATCATCATCATCGTCGTTGTCGTTGTCGTTGTCAACATGGTGCCACCCTACCAATCTCTCTTTCTGTCTTTGTCTGAACCTCCATCTCTCTCTCTCTCTCTCTCTCTCTCTCTCTCTCTCTCTCTCTCTCGTCTGTCTGTCTGTCTGTCTGTCTGTCTGTCTGTCTCTCTCTGTCTGTCTCTCTTTCCCAGTTTCGTCTCTTCTCCCTATCTCTCTCTCTCTCGCTTTCACTCTCTCCCCTCTCTCTCTCTCTCTCTCTCTCTCTCTCTCTCTCTCTCTCTCTCTCTCTCTCTCTCTCTCTCTCTCTGCGCGCAGTGCTGTTTGAAATGATACGTGAGCGCGTATGTGTTTGACAGAAGCAAGGCATTTAGAAAGACAGAGGCAATTTCTTAGAGACAGGAAACGCGCTGTCTTAGGTTCCTATCTGAGACTAGTTACGTTTATCCTCCGTTGCAATGCAAGATGGCGTTAGATGAGCGATGCTGATGGCATGTCCTCCAATTCTAGAGCCGCTGTAGATAAGGGAAAGACACGGGAGAAAATTGGTTTTCCAAATGCCACAGGGTAAAAAAAAGAAAGGGGAAAGGGGGAAAAAAGGAGAAAACGAGCGGGGATGTGGTGAAGGAGGGATCGTTCTGTGCGTGTCATTGTTCTGAAGTCATTTGTATAACATCTGCAGGATCTTCTGTGTGTGCGTGCGTGTGTGCGTGCGTGTGTGCATGCGTGTGTGTGTGTGTGTGTGTGTGTGTGTGTGTGTGTGTGTGTGTGTGTGTGTGTGTGACTTTGGTTTTAGCTCTGTGCCTGTCTGAACTGAAGTCTGTCTTAACCCTGCCTGTCTGTTTGACTGTCTGCCTGTCTGTTTGACTGTCTGTCTGTCTGTCTGTCTGTCTGTCTGTCTCTCTCTCTCTCTCTCTCTCTCTCTCTCTCTCTCTCTCTCTCTCTCTCTCTGGCACGAGCGCACGCATGCTTTCACACATGTGCACTCACGTGTGCATGTGCCCGTACACACAAACGTCCACGCACGCGCGCACACAGACGCACACAGGCAGACAGATACACAGACGCACACACACACACACACACACACATATATATATATATATATATATATATATATATATATATGCTATTTTCTGTCATTTTGAATAACTGGTTATCGACGACTGTCTACGCTCTACAAAAACTAAAACACGAGCACGAACGTACTGTAATTACTTTACCTGTTACTGAACACAAGTGCCTATTCACCTCTGACTGCTTATTTGTCATGGATAGGGGTGTGGACATTGACGTGAAACTTTGGGGTTTCTTTTGATTTTTTTCTGGTTTTGGTTTGTTTTTGTGTCTGCGAGGCTCTTTTTTCTTCTGAAATCTTTCCATCGTAAACTGCTAACGTATGTAGATATCAAGCTGCAAACACTGCGCACTCTTATTTGATAACTAAACAGATGTGGTGAAGCGTCTACGGACTTTACTATGTACACAGTGCTACGTCCTTGAGGTAAATGGAACTCAAACATCTGTTTCCGTCTCTGTATCTGTTTTATATGTGTGCTTGTCAGCCTGTCCGTCTGTCCGTCTGTCTGGGGCTCTATCTCTGTCTTTGTCTCCGTCTCTCTGTCTGTCTGTCCGTTTGTATCTCTCTCTGTGTCTCTCTCTCGCTGTCTGTCTGTCTGTCTGTCTGTCTGCTGCTCTCTCTCTCTCTCTCTCTCTCTCTCTCGGGGGGGGGGACTCTCTCTCTCTCTCTCTCTCTGGTGTGTGTGTGTGTGTGTGTGTGTGGTGTGTGTGTGGTGTGTGTGTGTCTCTGTTCTGTCCGTCTGTCTGTCCTCTCTCTCTCTCTCTTTCTCTCTCTTTGCCTCTCTCTCTCTCTCTCTCTCCTCTCTCTCTCTCTCTCTCTCTCTCTCTCTTCCCCCTTCTGTTTTCCAAAGTGTCTGCTTATTCCTTTTACCACCTCAGTCTCTCTAATCCCGTGTGTGTCTGTGTCTTGTCTCTTTCTCTGTCTGTCTACATGCGTGAGTGTGTGCGTGCATGCCTGTGCGTGTTCGTGTGTGTCTTTGTGTGCTTGCGTGTACGTGTGTGTGTGTGTGAAAAACAAAGAAAGAGGGAATACGTTTCGCAGTTTGCAAACTTGTTTCAGAAACCGATGCCGTCGTATGGGTTACTGGAGAGAACTGAAGTCAACTGTAAACACGAGGACGGTTACGTTACCGAGCTTTGTGCATTATCATCCATAGAATAACTTTCACGCTCTCCGGTTTCTTGAAAGAGGTCAGTTTACCCTGAGTGCCTGTCTGGTTGTCTGTCTGGTGATGTGAGGGGTTAGTCTCGTACCTGTTTTGTCTCCACGCCTCAACAGCCTCCGCATACATTATGCATTAAATTTGCAACCCTCTGCCGAGTCATAACAATTCATCTGTTTGGCTTGAGTCGGCGGTTTCTTTCATTTTTCTTCCTTTCCATTCTTGGATTCCATCCTCTCTCACATAGATATTTGCCAGCGCCTCTGTGTGTGTGTGTGTGTGTGTGTGTGTGTTGTGTGTGTGTGTGTGTGTGTTGTGTGTGTGTCCTGTTCAAAGCGTTTGCGTGTGTGTTGTGCTCTCCTCTCTCTCTCTCTACTCTCTCTCTCTCTCTCTCTCTCTCTCTCTCTCTCTCTCTCTCTCTCTCTCTCTCTCTCTCTCTCGCTTCCACCCTCTTTGACTTACGTGTGAACCTGACAATTATGAAAATGTTTTGTACTTGAAATGCACATGCTGTTCTGTTTAATAAGTATGTCTTATGTGAGTATGCGCGCGCATGTGTGTGTGTTGTGTGTGTGTGTGTTGTGTGTGTGTGTGTGTGTGTGTGTTTTTCCTGCTACCGCGTACCCTCTAGTCACTATGTCGTAATGCGTGTATTCCTATGCGTCTCTCTCTCTCTCTCTCTCTCTCTCTCTCTCCTCTCTCTCTCTCTCTCCTCTCTATCTCTCTCTCTCTCTCTCTCTCTCACGGTTCTGCTGGAAGACTTGATTTATCAGCTATATGACAACCCCCCTCCCCCTTGTACCCGTGGTGACTGGGCTATCATTACGCACTTTTTCTCCATTTGTGTTGTGTGTGGTGTGTGTGTGTGTGTGTGTGGTGTGTGTGTGTGGTGTGTGTGTGTTTTCTTTCCTGGTGCTTCAAATTCGATCGTCTTGCAGCTTTTTGGTACCTTTTGATTGTCAGATATTCTGAACATGCTCTTTCACCGCACACACACACACACACCACACACACAGAGAGAGAGAGAGAGGAGAGAGAGAGAGAGAGAGACAGACAGACAGACAGAGAGAGAGAGAGAGAGAGAGAGAGAGGGGTAAGCAAACGGGTAGACAGGTTAAGAGGGAGAATAAAAATAACAGCGTGTGTGGTTTTTTATAATGTTTCGTTGTTTTAGGTCTTGAGAGTGGGAAAGAGAGGGTGGGGAGAGAGTATAGGGGTAGAAGAAGAAGAAGAAGAAGAGGAAGAGGAAGAAGAAGGAAACGAAAGAGATGTTCAAACTAAAGTCTAAGTGTCATAGTGAGAGTCAAAAATAAGGTGTGGGGAGACCGAAAGAAGAAAGACAGATAATTGTATGAAAGCGACTGACAAATAAGAAACAGAGAGGGAAGAAAAGAAGGAAAGAAAAAAAAAAAAAACGATGAACGAAGGCAGTATGGAGGGAAGAGGAGGGGCACGCAGACACTGTAATTGTCACTGGAAACAAAATCGAGCGTGCATCTTCATCTGCATTAACCGGTCAACCCCGTCCTCCAGTCTCCCTCCGGCTTACCCAACTTCACTGTACCCCACCTCAATGATTCAGCTCCTTCCTGCTTCTAACAAACGCTCATTACTACCCATTTCTCTCTCTCTCTCTCTCTCTCTCTCTCTCTCTCTCTCTCTCTCTCTCTCTCTCTCTCTCTCTCTCTCTCTCGTCTCTCTCCTCCTCCCTCTCTCTTCCTCCTCCTTTTTTCCTCTTACCTCCTCCACTCCTGTTCATCTTCCTTTTTTAACGTCTTCCTCAATCACCTCCTCTATCCTATTTCACCCTTCACTATCATTTGTCCTCAATCACCTCCTCTGTCCTATTTCACCCTTCACTATCATTTGTCCTCAGTCACCTCCTCTATCCTATTTCACCCTTCACTATCATTTGTCCTCAGTCACCTCCTCTATCCTATTTCACCCTTCACTATCATTTGTCCTCAATCACCTCCTCTGTCCTATTTCACCCTTCACTATCATTTGTCCTCAGTCACCTCCTCTATCCTATTTCACCCTTCACTATCATTTGTCCTTAATCGCCTCCTCTATCCTATTTCACCCTTCACTATCATTTGTCCTTAATTGCCTCTTCTCTATACTATTTCACCCTTCACTATCATTTGTCCTTAATCGCCCCCTCTATCCTATTTCACCCTTCACTATCATTTGTCCTCAGTCACCTCCTCTATCCTATTTCACCCTTCACTATCATTTGTCCTCAGTCACCTCCTCTATCCTATTTCACCCTTCACTATCATTTGTCCTCAATCACCTCCTCTGTCCTATTTCACCCTTCACTATCATTTGTCCTCAGTCACCTCCTCTATCCTATTTCACCCTTCACTATCATTTGTCCTCAGTCACCTCCTCTATCCTATTTCACCCTTCACTATCATTTGTCCTCAGTCACCTCCTCTGTCCTATTTCACCCTTCACTATCATTTGTCCTCAATCACCTCCTCTATCCTATTTCACCCTTCACTATCATTTGTCCTCAATCACCTCCTCTATCCTATTTCACCCTTCACTATCATTTGTCCTCAATCACCTCCTCTGTCCTATTTCACCCTTCACTATCATTTGTCCTCAATCACCTCCTCTGTCCTATTTCACCCCCTTCACTATCATTTGTCCTCAATCACCTCCTCCATCCTATTTCACCCTTCACTATCATTTGTCCTTAGTCACCTCCTCTATACTATTTCACCCTTCACTACCATTTGTCCTTAATCACCCCTCGATCCTATTTCACCCTTCACTATCATTTGTCATTGTCACCTCCTTTATCCTATTTTCACCCTTCACTATCATTTGTCCTTAATCGCGTCCTCTATCCTATTTCACCCTTCACTATCATTTGTCCTCAGTCACCTCCTCTATCCTATTTCACACACTTCACTATCATTTGTCCTCAGTCACCTCCTCTGTCCTTATTTCACCCTTCACTATCATTTGTCCTCAGTCACCTCCTCTATCCTATTTCACCCTTCACTATCATTTGTCCTCAGTCACCTCCTCTATCCTATTTCACCCTTCACTATCATTTGTCCTCAGTCACCTCCCTCTGTCCTATTCCACCCTTCACTATCATTTGTCCTCAGTCACCTCCTCTATCCTATTTCACCCTTCACTATCATTTGTCCTCAGTCACCTCCTCTATCCTATTTCACCCTTCACTATCATTTGTCCTCAATCACCTCCTCTGTCCTATTTCACCCTTCACTATCATTTGTCCTCAATCACCTCCTCTATCCCTATTTCACCCTTCACTATCATTTGTCCTCAATCACCTCCTCTATCCTATTTCACCCTTCACTACCATTTGTCCTTAATCACCGTCCTCTATCCTATTTCACCCTTCACTATCATTTGTCCTTAATCGCCTCCTCTATCCTATTCACCCTTCACTATCATTTGTCCTCAATCACCTTCTCCATCCTATTTCACTACACCCTTCACTTTCATTTGTCCTCAATCACCTCCTCCATCCTATTTCACCCTTCACTATCATTTGTCCTTAATCGCGTCCTCTATCCTATTTCACCCTTCACTATCATTTGTCCTCAGTCATCTCCTCTATCCTATTTCACCCTTCACTATCACTGTCCTCAATCACCTCCTCCATCCTATTTCACCCTTCACTATCATTGTCCTTAATCGCGTCCTCTATCCTATGTTCATGCCCTTCACTATCATTTGTCCTCAGTAATATACCTCCTCTATCCTATTTCACCCTTCACTATCATCTGTCCTCAGTGTGTGTGTCCTCTGTGTGTATTTCAACTTCACTGTCAGAATGTTATTTGCTTTTTGTCCTTGATTCTACTTTATAAGTTTTAAAAATGTGTGTAAAAAAGTGATTTAAAAACACAACAAGCTTGTTTGTGTGTGCTGTGTGTGTGTCATTTTGGGCACGCGCGCGTGCGTGCATATATATTGTGTGTATGTAAGCGTGAGTTCTGCATGTATTTCACGCGGCCTGTGTCTTTTTACAATTTTGATTTTTTTGGGGGTGCGTGTTCAGGGAGGGTGTGTTAAGTGGTGTGTTGACAAGAATTTCCATGTGTCTCCTGCAAAGGGGTCTCAGCTTTTGAATTAAGAATTTTAGAGTTGGAGTTCTCGCTTAGTGGTAGTTTTATTTGTATATATATATATATATTATATTCGGAATATATATATTCTTCGAAGGGGTACGACGGTTCCTTCAGGCAGCTAGCGAGATTGCATCTCTTAGGAGATCCAAGTAAAGGTTGTTCTGCACAATTCTAGCCACTGACATTGCTTGAGTTATTGAACAGCAGAGCTGACCACTCAGACTGTTCCATATCTTTTGATCTCCCTTGTATCTTGAATGGATCCTCAGGCATAGGCTCAAAGATTGTTGTCCCCTACATTTTTATACTGTTTGCATAATGCTTTTAGTTTTTCAGTAACTTTTTTTTCTCTCCACACTTTCGTTTTATTCTATTTACTATCCTTCGCTGGCTGCTTTGGGGGTGCTGTTGGATTTTCTTTTTGAACCCCTTGGTGGTGAGAACACCGCAGAATTATGGACTGTGGTGTGTCTCTATTTGACACCAGGAGTGCAGACACAATCAGCCGTGTTTCTCCCTGATGAGTCCGATCCAGCGGACGAAAGGCTTAGGACCAGGCAATACAAATAGATAAATGATTTAAACGTTTGAGCCATGGCGTGTTTAGCTGCTGAGATATTAACCCAATGATAGATAACACGCTCTGTTTTCTTTAAAGCGATCAATTTACTGTGCGTGTCTCACTGGTTGTCGTCAGTTTCACGGCTTGTTTCATTCTTTGTCCGGCCAGCGTTCTTTAGGAAACCCCTCATTTCTGATGCATTTTTTAAATTAGCAATCCCGTCGGAGTCATTGATTGATTATTCCTTTTGAAACAAATCTTACACTATTTTTTCCTTGTATCTGTATACTTTTCCATATACTATTTTTTTTTCAACACTTTTATGCCGTGTGTGTGTTTGTGTGTGTGTGTGTGAGAGAGAGAGAGAGAGAGAGAGAGAGAGAGAAGAAGTACAACTGTTTGCACACTTACGTTTTTGTTCTTGTACCTGACGCATGCTCATA
>JADBJO010001448.1:260000-262500 GCA_016801955.1 Conus betulinus
AAAAACAGAATTACTGCAATAAACACGACGCATTTCGCCCTATTTGGTCTCCTCCATTCAATATTAATGACATGCAAGAAAATGACAACGAAAAGCGAACAGTCTATTATATCTTCAGGAGCTGGTTGCTAAGTCTGGTCTTGTGCGTTTTGCTGTTGATTTCCGCCTGCAGTCGGCTCACTTTGAAGCTCACCACGTAGGTTGACATGGGTGGTGATCCTACACGAAGAAGGCCTGTCAGACAAGCAGAGCTTGGAGCTAAAGTTTAAGTACAGAGGGAATTACGAAAAGACGCTGATCACACAAAGAACGGATTTCATGTGTCACGGCGAACAGGTCAGTCAATATTGAGTACAGAAGGTTTCAATAAAGACATCGTCAAGAACACCAGTTTTTCAAAAGTCTTTGCGGAACAGGCGCGCACACACACACACACACACACACACACACACACACACACACACACACACACACACACAGGTGCGCGCGCGTGCATACAGGTCTCTGCGCTCTCTCTCTCTACTCTCTCTCTCTCTCTCTCTCTCTCTCTCTCTCTCTCTCTCCTCTCTCTCTCTCTCTCTCTCTCTCTCTCTCTCTCTCTCTCGTACAATTGGAAATATGTTTGTTAGTGTGCAATCACTAGCCTTCAAACTTTTTACCTTTCAAAAATTCTTTTGTTTATCCTGTTGTCAATCTTCTTCTTCTTCTTCTTCTAATTTAGATTTATTCAAAACAAGTTTTCCTTCTGTGGCTGTAAAGAATGGAACACACTTCCCGCAAAATAGAGAAATATTCCCCAATTATCAGCTTTCAAAATGAAGTAATGTTACTTCTTTTTGATACTCATGAGTGACCTATGCGTAGACATTAGTCTGACCGTACATACTTACCAGAGACAAAAAGTGCACTGCAGATAAACGATGCAGTCGATTAAGATGTGTGTGTGTGTGTGTGTGTGTGTGTGTGTGTGTGTGTGTGTGGTGTGTGTGTGTGTGTGTGAGGGGGGAGGGAGAGGGTGGGGTGAGAAGAGAGAGAGAGAGAGAGAGAGAGAGAGAGAGAGAGAGAGAGAGAGAGAGAGAGAGATTTTAAGCATGAAATCGTTATATTGATGCTATCTTGTAAGTTCGATGTTACCTTACTTTTATTTCTTATTTCAATTTGTAGTTGTTGTTGGGCAGAATTGTAAAAAGGCCTTCAATGAGCCTAATTCTCAACCCATTAAAGATTCATTCATTCATTCATTCATTCATTCATTCTTCTTCTTCTTCTTCTTCTTCTTCTTCTTCTTCTTCTTCTTCTCTTCTTCTCGAAAATTCTTTGCAAACTCTTATGTCATGACGTCTGTCAAACTTTCAACATTTGTCTTTTATATGGGAGCCCAAATGGTTAGAGCCACTTGTCGTGTAGCTGGCAGTGGTCGGCTCAAACTGCCCGTGAGTTCGGGTTTTTTTTTGTGTGTGTGTGTGTGTGTATGCAGTATGCTGTTCATTCACATCTTGCTGATCCTACTGCTGTTAACAGGCACTTGATTCTGATCATGAAAGAAAAAGCGGAGGAATGAAAAGGATGAGCTCTTCCTACGGTATTGCTTGCTCTACTACCACAGTGAGCTGTCGCCTATAGCCAACCAGTTTGGAGATTTGAACATGTTGTGTACCTTACCTGTTATTGTCTCCACGATTGACGGTCTTCCGTATTGTTTTGATTCACTGTTCGATTGCTCCTGGCATATTCTGCTGTTTACGTTCTTCAGAGTGGTTCTTGTCATCCTGATGGCGTAAGTCTGAGTGTGTGCGTAGGTGGTCCAATGGCAAATTGGTAAAGTGACAAGCTTGCTCATTCATTCGTAAATAGACGATATATTGGGTCTCTCCAGCTCCAGCCTCGGTTATGCACATTCCTGCTCTCTCTCTCTCTCTCTCTCTCTCTCTCTCTCTCTCTCTCTCTCTCTCTCTCTCTCTCTCTCTCCTCTCTCTCTCTCTCCTCTCTCTCGTCTCGTGTGTGTGTGTGTGTGATTGTGTATGTGTGCGCGCGCGCGTAATCGTATGTGTGAATGGATGGCTGGGATAGATTGGAGTGGGGGGGGGGGGGGGGGGGGGGGGGGGGGGATGAGGGTGGGATAACTGCGCGTGTGTGGTGCAGATTTGTAGATAATGTCTAGCTTACTATACAATTCTACTGTCTATCTGCCTGCACTGGTTTAGGTCTGTTTCAGATGCACAGTGTCTGTGTACACGTAACTTTCTACAGAGTCCAGCAAAAGAGGCAGAAAGCATTTTATTTAAACATGCAGATATAGTGACTGAGCTTCAGTTTTACCTTTATTTCATCGTATGCATCGCCCTAACTGCCTCCTGTTCCAGGCCTTCCCCATTATGCATCTTGCTATCTGTATCTATTATTTTCTCTTTTTCATGCCTTTCAGTTCTTATTTTCTGTCTTACTACTACCTTACCAAAACATTTGCTCTCTAACTTTTCTTGTTTAATCACTCTAGTAT
>JADBJO010001448.1:272500-277500 GCA_016801955.1 Conus betulinus
GTGAAGATGTCGTCGGTGACTCCGGCTGGGAACTCGTGGGTTCGAATTCCATTGGAACCATTTATTTGTGGGCTTTTTCTGTCCCCACCGGCTCTTGCCCAGAGCTGAGTTTTCCTCTGGGCTCAGCTGGAGAGACTAGGAACGTTCAGTCGATTTTCATCCACTTCAAGTTACTCCCATTTCCTGACCAGTGCTGCAGGTATCTGTATTACCTGGGCCTGGCTGACGCCGGGATATATTTTGAAAGTAATCGCAGAGTATAGCCATGTCGTGCTGTCTCAGTTCAAAATGGAAATCCGTAGTATCATCTTGCTCATTTTTTCATCATTCAACATTATTTTCTTTTTAAAAATGTTTAAATTCTGTAGCCCTTCATGCCCTGCTCTCCTGGTGATCTCGGTTTCCATTGCCTTTCCATGTCTATGGCTTTGCCTTGATTCTGTCCGGGTTAGCGGCATTAGCAAAGTCGTTGAACGGACATGGGTCCCCAGCCTCCAACCCTCGAGAGAAAGCTCACGCCCGCCAGGGTTCCTCGAATGACCAATTATTGTTTTAGTAGGTGGTGTCCCGCGTATGTTGGAACAGAATAGGCGTCACTGAACACCACCGAAGTGACTCGGCAGCAGTGCAGTGTCTCCTCTGGTGGGTTGCTTCATGACGATTTGACACAGACTGTTCCCTATGAATTGCAGATACCGGGACTGTGGCAGGCCGAGCTGTTGCTATGGAGGCGGCATCGGAATGAGCGGCGTGGGTGCAGTGCCACTGAGATGGTTCAGACGATGGAGCAGAAAACAGAACACGAGAAGAAGACAAAATTTGATACCAAAAGCAAAACAGGAGAGAGTGAGAGGGAGGCAGGGGGGGAGAGAGAGAGAGAGAGAGAGAGAGAGAGAGGGGGGGGGGAGGGGGGGGAGAGAGAGGGAGGGGAGGGAGAGACGCTTCAGATACGTTTTTATTGACAATGGCCTAGATAGCCTTTATGTCAAGGGGGTATACATGAATATTTGCAGGGCCGAAAAAAAAAGAAAGTTTATGATGCAAAAAAGCCTTAAGTTGTGACGGATTACGTAAATGTCAATGATGAGGCTCGAAGTCATGTAAAAGAAAAAGAAAATAATGTCGTGTTTTTTTTTCGTCACTCAAAATGAATATGTATTTTTTTTTAAAAATCACAACATGATCATAAACACAAGTGCCTCACCCAGACACATATATTCACTGTTATAAAACTTTCCTGCACTCTCACATCTATCATCATCGTCCGCTTCATCTTAGCTATACTTGTGCAGAAAACAAAAACCTTTTCTTAATGAGGTCATAAAGCTTGCGGAATACATAAAAGTAAACAACTCAATCATTAGAAGTTCCTACCGAGCATTACTTTTTCCTAACATTAGATGCCTCTGCATCTGCAACATACTTAGCCAGAGAGAGAGAGAGGAGAGAGAGAGAGAGAGAGAGAGAGGGAGAGAGAGAGAGAGAGAGGAGAGAGAGAGAAGAGAGAAGAAAACTAAAGAAAGAAAAAAAAAAAAAAAAACGAAAGTAGCATTATGAACAAAGTCGCGAAAAATTAGTGTGAAAAAAGAAGAATCGGCAGAAAATGATATCATAGAAAGTAAAGCGAAACCGGTTTAACAGATCTTCTTATTAAACGATTTTTAACCTTTGGGGGCAAGAGAGAAAAGAGCATGAAGAGGTTATCTCACTTCAAGAGGAGACATGCATTGAGTATTCGCAAACATATCGGTAATTAGCGGCTTCACAAATCACATAGCGATATGCAGTTGAACACACACACACACACACACACACACACACACACACACACACACACACACACACACACACAGAGAGACAGAGAGAGAGAGAGAGAGAGACAGAGACAGAAAAAAAGAGACAACACAGAGACAGAGAGAGAGACAGAGATTTCTTTGTATGTTATACATTCAATTTCTTGGGAGCCACCGGACGTCAGAAATACGAGGATATAATACATTTACTACGTACGAGATTACTGGGGAAGGGGGGGGGGGGGGGGGGGGGGGGACTGTCTTCCTCACTCCCAGACAAGTCCTTTCCCACCCTTAAAGTCCCACCCTCAGTCCCACCCCCACTCCAGATCCTACCCCACCCCCACCGTTCGCCCCCCACATTCCCATTCTATGTTCTGAATGCCAGCAATTCCTGATGAAATCAATCTGTACTATAATGGCAGAAGTGTCAGACTGTTGCCATATTGTTCGTTTAGTATACAGCAAAATCCAGCTTTCTTGATTCAGCTTCAGTAAGTCAGAAAATGTCTCCCAAGTGCCTGGACTTTTCTTGTGCGAGTCATAAATACGTGTTAGTAGTTGCATTCCAAAGACAACTTACCATGATACAGACGATAAGAAAAGCAGAAAAAAAAGAAAACCTTCGTCTTCTCAAACTGAGAGAGTCTGCTATTTTTTTTTTGTCCGTTAAGGGATCTAGTTCCGATTTGCTACATACGGATATAGCTATGTTAAAAAATCGGAGTGTCTAGTGGTGGAGAATACCATGACTAGCGGGGAACATACAGCCAGGTAATACGTTTAAGTGTGTGTGTGTGTGTGTGTGTGTGTGTGTGTGTGTGTGTGTGTGTGTGTGTGTGTTCGTGCGAGCGTACGTGCGTTCGCACGTGTGTGTGTGGTGGGGGGGGGGGGGGGGGGGGGGGGGGTTGCAGGCGTGGGTGGGGTGATGCGTGCGTGCGTGCCTTCGCAGGTGTGTGCGTGTGTTCTCGTTGATGTTGATTTCTTGTTTATGGCACGCACACGCACGTGCGCGCGCGCGTGCATACACACACACACACACACACACAACACACACACACACACACACACACACACACACAAAGACACACACATGCGCGCACGCGCGCACGCGTTCGCGCCGAAAACAGATTAGACAACTGTGGCATTGAAGCAATGAATGTTCTCTTGTTCTTCATCTTCTTCTTCTTCTTCCTTTTCTTATCATTATTATTACTATTATCATTTATATGATGTTGATGATCATGGTGCTGTTGCTGCTGCTGCTGCCGCTGCTGCTGATGATGATGATTACTGTTATTATTCAACATTCCTCATATTCTTATTCTGTTTTGTCTTCTTCTCTTTCTTCGTCTTCGTCGTCGTCTTCGTATTCTCCTCCTTTTTTTTTCTCCTCCTCCCCCCTCCTCTCCTACGTTTTTTTCTTCTTTTTGTGCGTGTTTGTCTCCTCCTCCTCTTATTCTTCCTCCTACTCCTCCTTCTTTTTCTACTTCTTTTCTTCTTCTTACTACTACTTCTTCTTCTTCTGTCATTTCCAGGCTTGCTTTCCTTTAGATCTGCGTGATTCAGATCATGGAAGATAAAGCCGAGAAAGAAGAGCCTTGAACTCCGGATGCCCCACATATCCCCTCTGCCCTAGATTCAATTCCCCCCGCCCCCCCCCCCCCCCCCCCCCCCCCCCGCCCCCACCCCCCCCGCCCCCCAGTAACCCAGGCCCCGACCGCCGCCCCCACCCACCCCCCCCCGCCCCCCTCAATCCGGGCCCCCCCCCCCGGCCCTGGCCCCTCCCGACCGATGCCCCCCCCCCCCCCCCGCCCCCCCCCCCCCCCCCCCCCCCCCCACCCCCCACCCCCCGCCCCCCTTCCCTCATCCTCCCCCTTCCCTCATCTACACAGCAGGCAGGCTACGTGCTTTAAACTTTTTTTTTTTTCGTGTGATTCTGTATCTATTATTCTCAGTTAGATCATTCTTTGCCATCCTGATGCTTATGCACTATGACGTGATTTTGTCCATCCTGCCCAAGTAGTTGACTGTGTGGGTGATTGATTGGCAAGGTTAATGCAGTGGTGGATTGGTTCATCGAATGGTTCATTGATTGTTTCTTGAGGTATTTGTTGTCCCTGT
Organism: Conus betulinus; assembly: GCA_016801955.1. NCBI lineage: Eukaryota > Metazoa > Mollusca > Gastropoda > Neogastropoda > Conidae > Conus > Conus betulinus. The sequence continues at coordinate 276,418 of JADBJO010001448.1, forward strand.
TCTCCCTCTATGATATATCGTTCCATCCAGCCCTTTTTTAATATCTTCGTTGTGGCATATTTAATTTTCTCAGTGTGTTCTTTGTTTATTTCTTTATCTGTACATCATCTGTTTTGTTCCTTACATCCGCCTTTTATTCTCCTCTTTTTAAATTTTTTTTTTTTTCACGCCTATTGTTATTATTGCTGGGAACCGTAACCCAAAATCTAAGGATCACACGTACACGTACGCACGCGCACGTACGCACGCACGCACGCACACACACACACACACACACACACACACACACACACACACACACACACACACACACACGTATAAACACAGCGCGCGCGCGCGGGTGCATTTCTTTCCCCACCTCTCTCTGTCTCTGCCTCTCTCTCTCTCTCTCTCTCTCTCTCTCTCTCTCTCTCTCTCTCTCTCTTTGACTCTCTCCGTTGCCTTACTTTAAAATTCAATAGCCTGAATGTAAGGAAGAAAACTAGTAAGGTATTTGAAAGAGCCAAAATCTCTCGCACGGTTGACAGTGTTTTGAAATGTGTGTGTGTGTGTTGTGTGTGTGTGTGTGTGTGTGTGTGTGTGTGATCCTTCCCACCCCTCTTCTTCCCCCGCACATTTTTTTATGTAAGAACGTGTAGCCGACGCTCAGTCTGTTTTTAATTTCTTTCTTGTCTGTTGTTGTTTCTCTATTTCGTGTGTGTGTGTGTGTGTGTGTGTGTGTGTGTGTGTGTGTGTGTGTGTGTGTGCGTTTGTATGTGTGTATGTCTGTCTGCTTGTCTGTCTGTCTGTCTGTCTGTCTATTTTCCATGCCTGTTGCGTCTTTCTCTCTTTTCTGCCTGTTTTGTCTCGTCGAGCTCTAATTCTTCTTATCCATCTGTGTTTCTTTTTTGAGTTCAGTTCTTTCCAGACAGTTGTGTCCATGTGCGAAGTCTTTTTAGCTGTTCTCTTCCTGTCCGTTGTGTGTTTTCCACGCCAGTTTTTTTTTTTTTTTTTTTTTCTTTTCCTGTCTATTGGGTCTTTCTTGGAAATATTTTGCATATCTGCTGCGTCTTTCTTTCGGTTCTGCTCTCTGTTGGGGGTTTC
>JADBJO010001448.1:295000-305000 GCA_016801955.1 Conus betulinus
TTTACGTGTAGCAGAGTGGCAACCTTGCCGAACAGGAGACAGCAACACGCTGGCTTGTACGAGAGACTCAGAGGCCAGCACTGACAGTGGAGCTATTCTCTCGCCAAGAACGACTAAGCTGTCTGCACTAACGAAGCGGCTTCTGACGAAAACGGATGGTCAGAAAACTAGGCGGGATGTTGTTCCGTATTTCCTGACTGATTTGATGCACGAGTCGGAGAAGCGGTGAATCTTATCTGTAATCCCATCTTTTCAACCTTTTCCTTGCAAATTCATTTACTTATTCATTAAGCCACAAGCCCAGTGCATAGTGGCACCGGATCTCAGCCAGTATGATGTGGTTCCGAGGGCAAGTGTGGGGAAAAAGATAATTGCAGTATATTAGTGCGACCACGACTACTTCTAGCGTGCATGACATTCCCTTTGAGACATGTTCGCACAAGCTGCATGCTTCAATGACTTGCATTTGCCTACTCATACACAGTTACCTTGAGTGTAAGTAATCCCACAGCTCACAGCCACACCCCTGTATGCATGACTTGCTAGTAACCTGTTTGGTTCAAGGACTCGCGAAACAAGGGGATGGTCTAGCAGTAGCTCGATGCAAAGAGAGATGCTCCTGCGTTTGGAAAGCAGCAGGTGTGGCTCGTGCAAACGTTGTGGTAGTAAAGGATTTCATGAACCCCGCGTCAGTGCTTTCCCTCAAGTGTTCCAAACATGTTTGATTGCACTGGGTGACTTGGACAGTGCTGTCTGCTTGTTTCCATGGAATCCTGTTTGCCTTGGAAATGAGACCGGAGTTGGACCAAGACAGTTACTTGTTTTCCACCCCCATTTTTTCACTAAAACCTTGCCCTCCCTTTCTGTCTTCCCAGATCAAAACCTGGCTACATCCAAATCCAGTCAGTTGGAAACCCTCAGGGACAATTGGACAAGAGACTTAACCACTTGGCAAAGAAAAACAACACGTCAAAATCATAGCTGTGAATTAAGACTGTCCAACCAATGCAGAACAACATTGCTGTGAACGATGGAGCTCTCTCTCTCTCTCTCTCTCTCTCTCTCTCTCTCTCTCTCTCTCTCTCTCTCTCTCTCTCTCTCTCTGTTACAGTTGTGCTATGAGGATGAGTCATAGTAGTAGTACTACAACTAGGAAGAGGAGTGATAGTATCGCTGTTGCTGCTGCTACTAAATCTGATTTTAGTACTTCTGCAGCTGCTGCTACTGCTGGTAATGACAACGCTATTGTATTACGATTATGATTTGCGATGGGAACAAATGATGCAAACTGACAATGGGAATACCTTCATTCCCCCCCTTTTTTTTGGTCTATCTCTTTTTCTCTTGTTCTGTAACAAGATGTATCCTAAGTGGTCTGAACATCAGCATAATGTATGCCTCTCTATATCAGGGTTGCCTATTTGCTTAAAATAGTTCCTGCTTCACAGAGCTAAATTGGAACACACAGTCAATACAAAAAAATAGATGCCAAAAAAAGCAGAACGGTCCTCAGCAGGGTGCAAAGGTTTACCAACATTCACAGGACCAGTGACTGACATCCACACCCTACATCAAGGTTGATGGCACCGATGCTCCACATCCACGCCACAGAACTGCACTGAATCTGTTAACGCTTGTCCTTGAACCACATTCCTGTCGCATACTAGGCTGCGCACGTATATGCATGCGTGTGTGTGTGTGTGTGTGTGTGTGTGTGTGTGTGTGTGTGTGTGTGTGTGTGTGTGTGTGTGTGTGTGTGTGTGTGTGTGTGTGTGTGTGTGAGTGTGCACGACACGTTTGCACTAATGCACGTTTGCGTATGCGTGTGCCTCCCGCACTGGCTTCCTCGAGTGTTATGTGTGTCGGTTTTCTAGCGCTTGTGTGTGTGTGTGTGTGTGTGTGTGTGTGTGTGTGTGTGTGTGTGTGTCGTGTGTCCCTGTGCGTGTGTGCGTGCCTCGTGCGTGCGTGCGTGCGTGCGTGTTGTGTGTGAAGTTTTTTGTGATATTTTTTCGTCATATTGACTGTTGATGCCAAGGGTCTCTTGTTTTCCCTAAGCATTCGAGATCCACTTTTGTCCTGTGGGTGTGATGGGGATCTTAATTGGAGTATTATGTCTCCATTTCAAGCGACCATAATTGGATTATAATCAGTGAAACAAAAGTCTCGTCAACCCAGACGCTACAAATGTTAATGTCCACAAGGCAGACTTTTTTTTCATGGACCCCATACACCGCAAATTCCGTCAAACTCAGCAACGTACTCTGACGTTACGGCCCATGCCACCAGTCTAAAAACGAGGTCATTAAACAACAACAACAACAACAAAACAACAACAAAGCCATTCAGACAATTCTGTCGATTGAAATAAAGGCTTAAGACATCTAGTACCAAAAAGCAGACACATCACCACACACACACACAACACACACACTTAGACACACACACACACACACACATCACGTGCGCGCGAGGGTGCACACACACACACACACACACACACACACACACACACACACACACACACACACTCTAAAACACACGCGCGCGCGCGCACATACACACACACCCGTACACACACTCTCTCTGCTACAATAGCACTAGGACGATGAGTCATAATAGTAGTAGCAGCAAGAGCAGGAACAGAGCAGGAGTGGTGGTGGTCGTGGTAATATTGTAGTAGTTGTAGTAGTAGTAGTAGTAGTTGTAGCAATGGGTGGAGGAAGAAGAGATTAATAGTAGAAGTAACAGCAGCAGCAGCAGCAGTGGTAGCAGCAGCGGTAGCAGCGTTAATAGTAGAGGTAGTAATGATAGAGGTGAATTTTGTCCAATTGTAACATTATTGCTGCATTTCCTGCTATTACAGGTGCTTCTGCTGCGCTGCTGCAAATGTTGCTGCTGGTGCTGCTGGTGATAAAGACCTTACTGTGCTGCGAGCACGATTTACTGTGGAAAAATCATTCTACAACCCCGCACCCCCCCCCCCCCCTCTCTCTCTCTCTCTCTCTCCTACTTTGTGGACCCAAATCATTGTTTTCGTAATTGTTGTATATGTTCATGTATACCGACAGTCAAATACCTATATACACAGCACCAATTCCTGTGTGTAATCACGCACGCGCACGCGCGCGCGACACACACACACACACACACACACACACACACACACACACACACGTATAGTGATAGTGTTAAAAAAAAAATACGAATCCTGACTCCCATGCTGGTCAGGTGTGATGTTTCAGTATATGGATATGTGTGATAAAATTAAAATAGCATTATACAACTGTGAATAAGACGTTTTCTTGCATCTGTGTCTTTCCATTAAAAACAGGGTCTTAGCAGCCGCCAGCAATGTTCAGTCAGTCATGTACACTTATTTTCGTGGTTACATGAAACAGCAGGGTTCAGACACACCACTGCATGTATACCTTGTTAGCAACCTTTTGGATCGTAGGTCACTGAGGCAGGATAGGTGTCTACGAATAGCTCGATACTAAGAAAGACTCTCTCGGATTAGGAAAGCAACAAAACAGCTGTGCCGTTTGCAAACGAGATGGTAGTGAAGGATGTAATGGACCGTATGTCAACGTTACTCTCAAGAGTTCCGAATACACGTGATTGTACTGGGTGGCTTCGACAGTTCCGTGTGTGTGTGTGTGTGTGTGTGTGTGTGTGTGTGTGTGTGTGTTTCAGTTGGAATCACAATTGCGAAGCAAATAAGTCACGTGTTGGACCCAGACTGTTATTTAGTGTTCCACTCCTGTTGTGTCTACCAGCACCCTGCCTCGCTCCACCTCCACATGTGTAAAGCCCTCGCTACATATCAGTCCAATCAGTGTGACACCCTTCTCCCTCCACCCCCCTCCCCGTCCCTGCCAGAGAGGTTCTTTGCAAGAGAGTATTTCCTGCTTGGAAAGAAGCAACAATACGTCGAAATCACAGCTGTGGACAAGGATTTGACTGCCCGTCAATGTGAGGCAATATCACAATGATAAATGCAACTTGTTTGTTCTCTCTCTCTCTCTCTCTCTCTCTCTCTCTCTCTCTCTCTCTCTCTCTAGCTCTCTCCCTCCCTCCCTGCGTGTGTGTGTGTGTGTGTGTGTGTGTGTGTGTGTGTGTGTGTGTGTGTGTGTGTGTGTGTGTGTTATGGCAGTGTTGGAAGGATAAATTGAACTAGTACTGGTAGTAATAGCACCAGCAGCAGCAGTAATAGCATGAACAGCAGCAGCAACAGCAGCAGCAGCAGCTGACAGCTAGATTAGCAGCAACAGCAGAAGCAGCATTAACAGTAGTGGTAGTAGTAGTTACGGTAGTAGTAGCTGTTGTAGTACATTGGAATTATTGTTACTGTATTTGCGTCTTCCACTAATATTGCTGCTGCTACTGCTGTTGGTCTACTGCTAGTATTACTCTTGCTTCTGCTACTTTTACTACTAATACTGATAAGTAGGGGGCGTGGGGGAAAGACGGTACGCTATAGGTAGAAAGAACAGGAACAGAAAACGAAATAACAGTCTTAAGTGCAACTTGTCACTTGTTCGCCATGCAAATCATATTGCGGTGGAAGAAACGAACAGAAGTGTCGAAGTCACTCCATACGATTAAGAGTGTTGGGAACACTTACGAATTACGATTCGTTTAATCCTTCACGACCATTAGTTTATATGCACCACAGCTGCTGCATCCCTAATGCTGGAAAGTCTTGTCTTAGAATTGAGCTGTTCTTTGAGGATCTCGCTTGCTTCGGTGACACCACGGTTAACAGTTATTAAAATACAGTGCAAGCCAATGTGGTGTTCGTTTTACAAAAAGTAACCATATGTTTGAACAAACACCTCTTCAGCAGGAGGGGGAGCAAACTGACCCATCACGGAGAGTGTAGATTATCATGTACTGTCCCCTGGATAGATTAGGCTAGTCTTTGCTGTCCAGGCTCTGCCTGACTGTGTGGGCTAGGACAATGGACACTTAACGCCATTTTGCCATGTGGCCACATTCGATTGGTCAGCCGAATTTTATGCGTGTTTGTTTCATAGTTCTTGGTCATACCGTGCTGAGAGAATTCTGATGTCTGCCATTTGATCAGAGTCCTCACCACTGTTCCACAAGAGAAGTGGATGAATTTTGTTCTTGAACCGCATTCCATCTTTCTGCCCTAGTTTTGGTGCGATTAGTTCTCTGTTGTTTTATACATTCTTGTGGACTGCCATGCAATTCAGCCAGTTATCAGGCCTGGTTGAAAGCAACTGGTTGGAAATACTGACGAATGGTCATTCCCTGTGAAATGATTCCCCCTATTTCTCTTCTTCTCCACAGCTATATATATATATATATATATATATATATATATATATATATATATATATATATATATGTGTTCTCTGTCTCTTCTCTCTCTCTCTCTCTCTCTCTCTCTCTCTCTCTCTCTCACACACACACACACACACACACACACACACACACACACACACACACAAACACTCACTCACTCACTCACTCTCTGACTCTGACTCTCTCTCCTCTCTTTCTCTCTGTCTCTGTCTCTGTCTCTCTCTCTCTCTCTCTCTCTCTCTCTCTCTCTCTCTCTCTCCCCAGCGTGTCTCTCTCTCTCTCTCTTCTCTCTCTATTTTTTCTCTTGTCTCTGACTCTCTCTCCCTCCCACTTCCCATCCCTTCCACCCCCATCCCCCATCCTTTCTTGTCCTGAGCCACCCACATCTAGCACATCTCGTGCCATTCCCAACATACATATGGACATACATACACCCGCATAAATAATAGGGGAAAAAGACAGACTGGAAAGAAGCACTTTAAATGAAAGAAGGAAACAAATAAAGATTGTCCAAATTGATCGTCTATGCCAACATTATATGTCTTAATATAAGAAATTGTCAAACAGTTCTATTCGCTTCCTTTTTCCCTCTGTGGCATAAAACTTCTGTTTCATTACTCTTGTTCCTTGGCAGCAAGGCAAACATATCCTGCGCCTTGACAGCAAGGCAAAAAAGAATTTCTAGCTTTACATTTCGACAATGAAAAACGAGGGAAATTTCACCGTGAATCATTGCTACAGTATACCGGCTCTGCTTTTTTTCTTAGCAACATGAACATTTGTATTCTTGGTAATTGTGCATTGTATTCATTCAGTAATTCAGTTTCTGTTTCAATGAAGTTTCACTTCATATGGAATAGTCCACATATTCTACTGCTAAGTTTTCAGATTGCGCTGCAACGGATTTACAGATAATGGATGAACAAAAATGACTAAGATGACAGGATGTTGGATGAAGGTCTCTTGAAACGTCTCACCAGATGTCTGACCTGCACATTAGCCCATTCACCAAACCAACACACGCACACGAACACACACACACACACACACACACACACACACACACACACACACACACACACACACATACTCGCACGCACGCACACACGCACGCACACACACTCAAACACACACACACACATACACACACACACATACACACACTCAAACATCCACATACACACGTGCGCGCGCGCGCGCGCGCGCGCGCGCACGCACACACACACACACACACACACACATGATTTGCTCAATCTCTTTGATGTTGCCTGGCAGCAGCTGGCCCCAGTCTGATCCCTATTGACAGCTGCGATTTGTACGTGTTGTTTCTCCCTGTTGAGTAGGAAAGCCGCGTGCCCAATTGTCTGTGAGGAGGGCGGGAAGGAGGATGGAAGGAGAAAGATTACTGGTCTAGATGGTGGTGGAGTGTGTGAGTGTGTGTGTGTGTGGAGAGGAAAGGGGTTGGGGTGAGTAGAAGGAGGAGGGTTTCAATCTGGAAAAGGTTGCGGAGATACCACTTGTTGAGACTCATTTGTGGCTCGCATGGGTCCATATCAAAAATTACAACTTTTTGACAGTGCGTTTCCCAACCGCTCTCTAGTGTGGGCTGCTTGTGTGACTAGACTGTGTGTGTGTGTGTGTGGGGGGGGGGGGGGGGGGGGGGGGGGGCGCACTTGTGTTTGATCTGATTGACTTTCCTTGTTTCAGTGACCAGAAGTATAATAAGTATAATGAGTATATCTTTCAGACATCTTAACCTCTTCCATGGAGTCTGTTGCTGTTGGATTGTTTATTATAATAGCATCATGAAGAAAAATGAACAAAAAATCTGAACAGATCAGACAATTTGGTGACAAAATTAATAGCAGGCCAGGGATACAGCCACGAAATCTTGTTTGGATCTGTGATTTGTATCCAGGACGTGTTTGCCTGCTGATGTCTGCACTCTCCGGTCCTGAGTCTCATTCCACTGGGTATTTTAGAGAAGACTTGGTGCAGTAGAAAGCCATTTGAAGCGCGTGGAACAGGCATAAAGCAGAGGAACACATTTGTTTTGATGTTCTGTCTACCCAAGATTCACTACAAGAAAAAATCAAACGTCATCAACTCGCTCCGCGTATCGTCTGTTTGTAATTTAATTCACATTGTGTGTCACAACAGTGAATGATATTCTGAATAGCAAGATATTCTCATCATCATAGTCATCATTATTATCAGCATCAGCATCATCGTCGTGATCGTCGTCGTCGACATCAGCAATAGAAACAGCAGCAGCAGAAGCAGCTGCAGCAGTTGTGGCAGTAGCAATAGTTGTAAGTAAGAATATTGTTACATCGACCATTATTCTTACAACCACTGTAGCCGCTGCTAGTGCCACTACAACAGTTACAACTGCGATTACGACCTGCTGTTGCTATTACTACTACTACTTCTACTGCACTGCTGCCACTGTCGTTGCTACTACTACTACTGCCACAGCTACTACAACAACCGCTTCTACCATCACCACCACTTCTACTGTTGGTGAGAGAGAGAGAGAGAGAGAGAGAGAGAGAGAGAGAGAGAAATGCTAATGTGTGTGTGTGTGTGCGTTAGAGAGAGAGAGAGAGAGAGAGAGAGAGAACTGGCTCCGTCCCTGTGATGTTGCTCTGCACTGGTTGGACAGTCAGATCCTGATTGACAGCTGTGATGTTGACGTGTGGTTTCTCCATACCAAGTGGGAATGTCTCTTCTCCTCTGGACCTTGGGGGTTCATACTGATTGGATTCGGAAGTAGCAAGTGGTTTGATCAGGAGGAGGGGTGGGATGGGAAGGGAGGTGTTGTGTTGGTCGAAAGAAGGGTGGTGGAAAACAAAATTATAGTGTTGGTCGAAAGAAGGGTGGTGGAAAACAAAATTATAGTGTTGTTTGAAAGAAGGGTGGTGGAAAAACAAAATTATAGTGTTGTTTGAAAGAAGGGTGGTGGAAAACAAAATTATAGTGTTGGTCGAAAGAAGGGTGGTGGAAAACAAAAAGACAGTGCTGGTAGAAAGAAGGGTGGTGGAAAACAAAATTACACTGTCGGTAGAAAGAAGGGTGGTGGAAAACAAAATTACAGTCTTATGTTTGTAGAAAGAAGAGTGGTGGAAACCAAAATTACAGGTATGATGGAAAGAAAGGTGGCGGGGAAAAAAAACATTAAGTGTTATGTTGGTCGAAAGAAGGGCGGTGGAAAACAAAATTTCAGTGTTATGTTGTCGAAAGAAGGGCGGGCGGTGGGAAACAAAATGACAGTGTTTATGTTGGTCGAAAGAAGGGTGGTGGGAAACAAAATTAGTGTTGTGTTGGTCGAAAGAAGAGTGGTGGGAAAAAAATGACAGGTTTGGTAGAGAGAAAGGTGGTGGAAACACAAGTGACAGGTTTGGTGGAGAGAAAGGTGGTGGAAAACAAGTGACAGGTTTGGTGGAGAGAAAGGTGGTGGAAAACAAAATTAGGGCGTAAGTCCAGTCAATAACTCGTTTGCCGTAGAATAGAAATCTGATCGGACTGGAAGAAACAGGCAGAGGTGTCAGTCATAATGTACAAACAAGAGTGTTGGGATCATTTGTGAAATAGGATGTATTTTTATGCATCGTAACGGTAAGTTTATATATATATATATATATATAAGTCTAGCCATCCCCCCCCCCCCCCCCCCCCCACTGCAAAAGCAAAATTTACCCTACAGTCAGTTTTTGAGAGTCAGACGTTATATATTAACCGCTCAGAGCAGATGTTCCAATTTCTCAGACTAAGAGGCTACAAACCCCAAACTCTCTACGCACTGGTCTTGAAAAGGCAAAAAAAAGACACCCAGACATCATACTCTCACTTACAAACCTAAGCTGTCCAACCCTAGAACACCCGTTATGGTCACTCATAACCCTAGCAACCCCCCTCTGCGTCAATGGTTTAAAGAATTATATCAGACAGTTTTCACCAGTGACAAACTTAAACAGGCCATACCTCACCCACCCATCCTAGGAGAAAGAAACAGCCGTTCTTTAAAGACTTACTTATGCCCTCAGCCCTCCCCATCAAATTAAATCCTAAAGATCCTAAATGTTTTTTTTCAAATGTTCCAACAAACGTGTTATTTGTAGAGAGCACACTTGGAATCCACCAGTTTCATTAGCCACCAGACCAAAGAAACATTTACTCTAAGACACCATACTGACTGTCAAACCAATAACATCATTTATCTCATGTTCTGCGAACTCTGTCAGAATGCTCGATACATTGGTGAAAACAAAAAATTCACTCTCAGAAAACGTTTCTATCTGCATAGATCTCACATGAAGAACAACATTTCAACCTGCCCAACCACACCCTGGCCAACATGAAATGCATGGTGATAGAAAAAGTTTTTTCAGACAGCCACACGCACAGAATTTGTAGGGGAAAAATTCTGGATAAGAAAATTGAAAACTCTACATCCTTTCGGACTCAACGCACTACAATAACTGTTCATGTTCTACGCGCCTCTGGACTCCTTTTACCTTCGCCACCCCACCCCCCCCCCCCCCACCCCCGCCACCGAACCTTCCCCCCCCAACCCCCTATTCACACACTACACACACTCACACTCACACAACACACACACACACACACACACACACACACACACACACACACACACTGACACATACAC
>JADBJO010001448.1:312500-317500 GCA_016801955.1 Conus betulinus
AGTGCTCTATTGTAGATACTCGTAAGAGGTTTCATGGCATTAGCACTAGCAGAATCAAATGATGCTGAACAATAATTGATTGAAGAGAGAATGTGTGCGTGTAGGAATAATTTCCTGGCATGAGGGTTTAAGAATGCTTATTCCTGCACAGCTGATCTGTTTGTCTGGATATTGATTTACATCAACTGCGAAGGTGATAAGACCAAGAAAGATTATCAACATATATGCGTAGAACTCGGTAGCTATCCACCACTTCAGTTTCCTGATTATTGGTGAAAACAGATGGAGGCTGCGTGGTTATGTTTTGTCTTCTTTGCCTTGTTGTTATCAGCATTAGTTTTGTTTTGTTAGGATTCAGTGACATGTGATTTGAGAGAGAGAGAGAGAGAGAGAGAGAGAGAGAGAGAGAGAGAGAGAGAGAGAGAGGGGATATCGGAGTGTGATGTTTCTCTTACAGACACAACCACACACACACACACACACACACACACACACACACACACACACACACACACAGCAGAGAGAGAGAGAGAGAGAGAGAGAGAGAGGAGAGAGAGAGGAGAGAGAGAGAGAGAGAGAGAGAGAGAGAGTCTAGTCATGCTAGCAGTCCAAAATAGAAATCCGTTGAAATAATAGTGTGACAAAGTTGCAATCCGACATGGGCTCAAGTTAGCCACAAAGTAGCCTCGACACGTGGTATTTCTGTAACCCTTTCCCAGATTGAACGTTCCTTCCCCTTCTTCCACCTCCCACCCCTTCCTCTCCACAAACACACCTCCATCCGAACTCCAACGGTGTGCCCTCCTCCTCCCACACTCCTTCCTGCCCTCCTCACAGATCAGTGGGCACGCGGCTTTCCTCTCAACAGGGAGAAACAACATGTACTAATCACAGCTGTCAATAGGGATCAGACTCGCGCTGGTCAGTGCCAGGCAAACATCAAAGAAATTGAGGGGAAAGGAGGGTGAGCGAGAGAGAGAGAGAGAGAGAGAGAGAGAGAGAGAGAGAGAGAGAGAGAGTCTTATAGTGTGTGTGTCTCAGTGTGTGTGTGTGCGCGCGCGTGTGTGCGTGCGTGCGTGCGTGTGTGTGTGTGTGTGTGTGTGTGTGTGTGTGTGTGTGTGTGTGTGTGTGTGTGTGCTTGGTGAATGAATACATTGTGCAAGTTACCAATTATGCAAATGATCATCTTGCCGAGATTCTCTACTGTGTCGGCAATTCTAATTGGATTTTCTCCTGTTTCTCAAATGTTTAGAATGTCAAGCCAGAGTTTCTGCATTAATTTTGTTTGTTGGCCTTTTTCTTTGCTTGTTTGCTTTGCCAATGATTTTACGTCTGTTTCACTCTGTTTTATTTGTGTTGTTATTTGCAGTAGTTTGTAAAAAGATACTTCAAAGATCGTGGTGTTGTTTGACAGTTTCGTTTGTTAGCATCTGTCATGACTTTGCATAGATCATCCATTTGAACTTTTGCTTTTGCTTGCTTCTTGTTTCGTTTAAAGTCCTCATCAGCGATTTCATGTGTTTATTATTTATTCATTTATTGATTTTTTTAAAATCCATTTATTTGATCGTGTGTGTGTGTGTGTGTGTGTGTGTGTGTGTGTGTGTGTGTGTGTGTGTGTGTGCACGCCTGCGCGTGCATGTGTGAGTGTGCGAGCGTGCGTGCGTGCGTGCGTGTGTGTGTGTGTGTGTGTGTGTGTGTGTCCATGCCTCTGCCTGAGTGTGTGTGTGTCTGTGTGTCTTGCAGTTTGTATATATTTACTTTCGTGTGTGCTTTTAAAAGGTGTTTTGAAGCCAATATCTTAAAAGCAGAACATAGATTCTTTCCTGTTGGTCACCCAGAATGCTTTTTGCAGGATTTATAAATGTTGTTTTGTCATGGATAGGACAGTGTGTGTGTGTGCGTGCGTGTGTGTGTGTGTGTGTGTGTGTGTGTGTGTGTGTGTGTGTGTGTGTGTGTGTGTGTGTGTGCGCGCGCGCGCGCGCGCGCGCGCGCGCGTGTGGTGTGTGTGTGTGTGTGTGTGTCTGTCTGTCTGTCTGTATCTCTGTCAGTGACGGTGTCTGTCAGTATGTAAACTGTGCTGAGAACACAAGATATTCCTGTTATTTTTTTTTTTTTCACCTCGATCATTTTCTTAAACTTACCAACGACAAAGGTACCAGTGTCAAAACAAACTAAATGTGATAGGCACAGATTAACACTAAAGAATGAATAAGTAATATCTGTCCCAGCAAATGTGTGCGTCCCCTTTCGCAGCCTAATGCCAGATCAACAACAACAACAACAACAACAACAACAACAACAACACAAAACAGATGATGTAATGTGCTGTTTTCAAAAAAAAAAATGAGTTTTTGAACACAGAGACAGGCGAACAGTCCACCAAGGTGGACAGGTAGTGGGGACAAAGTAAGCGGCGGAAAAGTGAAAATTATTGCACAGAATTTCCAGAAGCGAGAGAGAGAGAGAGAGAGAGAGAGAGAGAGAGAGAGAGAGAGAGAGAGAGAGAGAGAGAGAGAGAGAGAGAATTCATTACAAGAAAAGCTTGCAGTATTACCAGGGTAACGAGTGGACAGCAAGTATTCAAACCATGAGAAGTAATTATCCTGTGAACAACAGGGTGTTGCTGCTGTTCTCCACTTCCTCCTAAATGTCGCGATGCGAGCCGACCCCCTTTCTCTCTCTTTCCCCCTCCCTCCCGTCTCTCACTCCCTCCCTCCCTCTCTCCTTCTCTCTCCCCTCCCTCTCCCTCTCTCTACTCCTCTGTCTGTCTGTCTATCTGTCTGTCTGTCATTGTCTCTGTCTCTCTCTGTCTCTTCTGTCTGTCTGTCTGTCTCTCTCTCTCTCTCTCTCTCTCTCTCTCTCTCTCTCTCTCTCTCTCTCTCTTGCTCGCTCGCTCGCTCGCTCGCTCGCCCGCTCGCTCAGTCAGGGGGTGGCGATGAAAGAACATTTATGTTGGAATTTAAAGACCGTCTCATCTCATACTATAAACAAAATTGGCATTCCAAGATGGAAGATGATATGAAGTGTTCCTGGTTCCACTCGTTTTAAATATATCTAACAACCTGAAAAATTTCTGACTGTAGTTACCAGTAAATGACACAGGGATATGCTTGCTAGATTTATAAGTAGGACACTTGAATTAAATGCAAACAAAAGATGGGTTAATCCCGAAGGCACCCGATTTGTGTGTAATGTGTACAGATGGTATGAGAGAAAATGATCACTTTTATATTCTGTTGTGCAGCTTATAACGATATCAGACAGAAGTCTCAACTTTTCAATATTACTCCGACAGAAAATCATAATGGATATAGTTTGTTGTCATATGACAATTATATGATATAGGCTAACTCGACTGGCTAAGTATGTTGCAGAGGCATCTAATGTTAGGAAAACGAAATACTCGGTAAGAACTTCTAATGTTTGAGTTGTTTGTTTTTATATATTCCGCAAGCCTGATGACCTTATCAAGAAAAGGTTTTGTTTTCTGCATTAGTATAGCTAATGATGACGCGGGCGGTGATGATAGATGTGACAGTGCAGGAAAGATTTATAACAGTGAATATATGTGCCTGGTGGGGCACTTGTGTTTATGATCATGTTGTGACAAAAAAAAAATTCATTCTGAGTGACGAAAAAGCACGACATAATTTCCTTTTTCTTCTACATGGCTTCAAGCCTCATCATTAACATTTACGTAATCTGTTGCAATCTATGCTTCTTTGCATCATAAACTTTCTTTTTTTTCGGCGCTTTTTTCATATATAAACCCTTGACACAGAAGCTTATTTAGGCCATTGTTAACAAAAACGTATCTGAAGTGTTGGAAGCGTCTGTCTGTCTGTCTGTCTGTCTGTCTGTCTGTCTGTCTGTCTGTCTGTCTCTCTGTCTGTCTGTCTGTCTGTCTGTCTGTCTCTCTCTCTCTCTCCCCCTCCCTCCCTCCCTGTCCCTTCTCCTCCCCTTCCCTCCCTCTCTCTCCCCACCCTCTCTCTCTCCCCACATATATTGCACATTCAACCATCCAAAAAATCTCCTGTTTGGAGGATTCTTTTCTTCGACACACTGACTGTGGAGAGACAAAGTGACAGAGGATCATCAGCATCCCGTGTCGGCACTCATAGTTCCACTCACCCAGTCCTTTTTTTTTCCAGCAGAGATAAACAACGCAGAAGACAGAGTAATTGTTTGACTCACGAGACTGACCGTTCAACGGAGAAACGTTACCGCTCTGTCGGCGACTGTACTTCCCCCCAAATAAGACTAGCCAGTACCATGTTGCCTCTCCTTGGTTCGCTTATCATTCTTGCTGTTTGGACGAGGTGTCAGTTCGTCAACTATTCATTTATGGCCGAAGACACACATTTCACTGGCAGAACTGTGTTCATGACTGTGCGCGCGGAGAGCAGAGGAGGAAGGAGGAGGAGGAGGTGGGGGGGGGGGGGGGGGGAGGGAGAGAGAGAGAGAGAGAGAGAGAGAGAGAGAGAGAGAGAGAGAGAGAGATCGAACGAACGAATTTTATTTTAAGAGGCTACTGGATTAAGCATAAATGCTACTTTTTTAACATCCAGCCCTCAGGGCGAGAAAAAAAAAAATTAACGTAGTACGATGCAAAATCATAAAATATTCATGAAAAAAGCAAGAATCAGTAAATGAGTACCTTTGGGGGAAAAAATTAAAGAAACCAGTAAAGAAAAACAAGTGAACGGCAGAGAGAGAGAGAGAGAGAGAGAGAGAGAGAGAAGTGAGAGAGAGAGAGAGAGAGAGAGAGAGAGAGAGAGAGAGAGACAGACAGACAGACAGACAGACAGACAGACAGACAGACAGAGGCGCAAAGACTGATATACAGAATGATGGACGTAGTAGAAAGAGACGGAGACAGGCTTTAGACTGAGACACAAGCAGACGTAGACTGAGGAGACCAAAAGGCATTGGAAAGAGAGAGAGAGAGAGAGAGAGAGAGAGAGAGAGAGAGAGAGAGAGAGAGAGAGAGAGAGAGA
>JADBJO010001448.1:322500-327500 GCA_016801955.1 Conus betulinus
CGTCATACTCGTGGCAAAGCAGATAAGGATGCTTTTTCCATTACTAGACGTGAGTGTCAACATTCATTAAAGAGAAAAGGAAACGGGTTCAACAAATCTTTGTTGGATAAGCTTTTCGAGTCTGTAAGAAGTCATAAAGATTTGTTGTAAACTTTTGATATCAAGATTGTTGGTAAACTGTTGATATCATTGACATGAAACCAATTAGAAATTATATTAACGTTGATGAATGGTTTAAGCATGTTCATGCCTTATTACAGTCTAATGTTAAAACAGAGCAGATAAGTGACATTATTAATGAAAGTAATGATTGTTAAATGAATCGACCTATCACTGAAAAAGAAATGGCATTAGCATTTAGAAAGGGTGAAAAACCACAAAGCAGCTGGTCCATGAATACTGGCGAAGGAAAAGGCTGCTGAACCTGTCATACATTTTTCAAAGTTGGACTGAATCAATAATTTTGCCTCTTTTTCATAAGGACAATGCCAACAATCTCAATAATTATAGGGGAATTTCTCTCAGCAGTGCGTGTAGTGATCTGTTCGGTTTATTGTGAACAATAGAGCACATGGAAGGATAGAGGAGAGAACAACACTACATCGGATTATCAAGTTGTTTTTAAACAAAGTATATTCAATGGTGGATCACATCCTCACTTTGGTAGTGCTTGTACAGAAACAGTTTTCATACGTCAGAACATTGTATGTCGCTTTGAAAAAGCATTTGACCGTATAGTACAAATATTCTTTGGCCAATTATGATGAAACAAAGGTATTAAAAGCAAACTGCAACTGAAGCATTAGGAGCGTGTATGACGTTGTAAGAGCTTTAGTTCGCTGTGGTGCTAGTCAGACTATATATATTGCACATGTGGAGTTAAGCAGGGAGGTGCGCGCAGTACAGTTTGTTTTTATTTTCTCTGCTTATTGACAAACTGATAATTGATATAACTGATAATGGCAGACATGGTGCTTTACTGCCACTTCATGTTTTAGAACTCTGTATGCTTTCATTAGCTGATGTTTGATTTTGATGTCGGAGACTATAGTGGGATTGCAAACACAGCGACATGGCTTAAAACAGACTGCTACTTCTGTCCATCTAAACGTTGATTTAGTTTACAGTAGCATTTGTATGTTTCGCAAAGGAAATTTTTAACTGCAAGAGAGAGGGATTTATGATGGTGTAATAATACCTGTAGTTAATGCTTATTTGGGTATGTTTTCCACGCGTTTGAGTTTTTGTTGGTGAATGTGAAATCTGTCTCGCTGTGCTAAAATGATTTGCTTTGTATTTTGAAAAAAAAAGATTTTCTTTCTCAAATATTTTTCTTTCAGTATATTTTTAAGTCTTTGGTAGTTAAATCCATCACATTGCACAATGTTGTCCTGAAATATAGGGTCTTGACAACGCTGCCGTCCGTTGTGAATCAGTTCATGTTTGCTTTGAAGAAGTCTCTTGTTGTGGACAGACGAATGCCTAATGTCTCGTTGACAGTGAAACCAATAGATTCCCTATACCTCTCTTGTTTCGGCAGTAAGATGCACCTGCTGTTGGTTGAGATTGTTATATAAATGGATGACCGAATATCCCTCAAAGCATACAATATACTACACGACCTAAATGTTAGAAAAAAGAGCAACCGGATAACTAAACTTGTCTTTGAATAATTTATTGGCTGGATTTGCATGACGTAATCAAGGTGATGGAAATGTACTTGGAATTATATCTCTTTTTCGTCAACGATTGATTGATTGCCGATGGAAAATGATATGACTTTATCCACAGTAGCGAACGGTTTGAACTTTATGGGAAGTTTTTGTAATCCGCACGATCTCAAAATCTCACTTGACATGGATAGACATTGAAGGTTTATATCAACGAAATTCAGACTGGTATTTCAGAAATACATGAAATCGTCCATCAGTATAGATTCAGAGCTGTTAATTGCAGTGACCTACCTCATCGTTTGTGGAAAGACTCTCAAATGGATGAGCTGCATTTTGTTCTCTGCTTCTGTACATTCTGGATAAATGCGCGTGCGCGCGCGAGAGTGAGAGAGAGAGAGAGACAGAGAGAGAGAGAGAGAGAGAGAGAGAGAGAGAGAGAGAGAGAGAAGATGGAGGGGGGTAGAGATGGGATAGAAAACATCTATCCATTCACTTTTTACGTTGACCAATTCCTTACCGACACACCCAAACAACCAAAAAGACTACGTGAACTCTGCTATCTGCTATCCGTCCTTCGTCCGACAAAGGGAGAGACATTACATTGTCGCCATTCATGCTGACCCACGGGCCAGTTAATAGCATTGTGCTTCATTTGGGAGAGTTAAATTCTTCTCGTTATTGGAACTGCTTAACAGAGCGTGGGGTATCTCCCATCACCAGAGACCCGTGGTTGAATGGAGGAACTGTGTCGCTGTGTTGGAATTATGACGCACCGTATAATACAGAAAATGAATACGATAAGTTTCAGCATTTCTTCCCTCTTAGTCCTTTCATTTGCATAGTAGTGACTGCAGCGTGGCTGGTCGACCAGTTGAAAAAACAACGAAATGGCCTAAAGCAGGGTCGGAAACTTTCTTGCCTTTTGATTCATGATATGATAACAGGACACACAACTTGTAAAACATATCAGCAAACTCTTGCTGGCATGCATGTGCTGAATAGAAATCTGCATTCGAGAAGTATGGCTGATGTTCCTTTTTCAGGCACAGACGTCACTCGGTGTGCAGGGCGCAGTGAAAGGAGAGGGGTGGAGAGGAAGCATTGACTTCCAAACTTCGCAAAGATTAAGTGCAATGAATGAAGCAAAGGGAGCTGTGAGTAACTTGAAATCTTTCCGTCTTTTATATCCGAGAAGATGACGAAGAAGAAGAAGAAGAAGAAGAGACGGAGGAGGAAGGAAAGAGAGGAGAAGCAGAAGAAGAAGGATGAGGAGGAGAAGTAGGTGGAGGAAAAGGAGGAGAAGGAGCGATGAAGAAGAACGAGAGGACGAAGAATAAGAAGAGAGAAGAAGAAGAAAATTCAACAACAGTAACACCACTGATCAACAACAACAACAACAACAACAACAACAGCAACAACTGACTAAGCACGTTAGCATGTAAATTAGTAAGTGAGTAAATATCCACATTATGCAAGTACGTAGGTCGATCAGTCAGTCAGTGCATGGGTAAGTAAATAACTAAACAAGCATACATGGAAGTAAGTAAGCAAGTGAACAAACGAATGGCTGGCTAACTTACTGACTGAGAGAGGAAGTAAGTGAGTGGGTGAGTGAGATAATAAGTAAGTGTGTGAGTAAGTAAGGAACTAAGTAAGTAAGTTGATCAGTTAATCAATCAGTCTGTATGTACGTTAGTGAGTTAGCGAGTAAGTCAGTAGTATAGTTAGTGAGCAAGCAAGTTAGTATGTAAGTGAGTGAACTAGTGTGTGAGTAAACGAATCTGTAAGTGAGAAAGTAAGTAGGTAAGTAGTAATAAAGTATGCATGTATGTACGCGCGTGCGTGCATGTGTGTGTGTGTGTGTGTGTGTGTGTGTGTGTGTGTGTGTGTGTGTGTGTATGAAGTATGTATGCATGAATGTATGTATGCATGTGTGTGTGTGATGTATGCATGTATGTGTGTGTGTGTGTGTGTGTGTGTGTGTGTGTGTGTGTGTGTGTGTGTGTGTGTGGACAACCCTTGTCTTGCCTTTGTGGTAGGCTGGGCTGTAAGCAACACTAAATCTAAAATGTATGTAATAATGCACCTATGTATGTATGTATGTATGCATGTGTGTATGCGTGTATGTATACTGTTAATATGTATGGATGTATGGATTTGTGTATACATGCATGCATGGATGTCCTTATGCATGAGTATGTGAGAGAGAGAGAGAGAGAGAGAGAGAGAGAGAGAGAGAGAGAGAGAGAGAGACAGCAGCAGACAGACAGACAGACAGACAGACAGACAGCGAGAGAGAGAGAGAGACAGACAGAGAGAGAGAGACAGAAGAGAGAGAGAGAGAGAGAGAGAGAGAGAGAGAGAGAGAGAGAGAGAGAGGAATGCAAGTTGAAGAAGGGAGCCGGGAGGGAGAGGGGGTGGGTGGTCAGACAGATACAGGACCATTATTGAAAAAAAAATCTATTCATCTACTTCTACCCACTTCTTACCCATACAGACGAGCAGCCAAGAGAAGACGAAGTGAACGCTGCTATACCAGTCGCCCATCCATCGTCTGACAAAGAAGCGATTGCGCCCTGTCGCCATTCATGCTGCCCCTAAGGCCAGCTAATGGGATTGCGCATCTTCTGGGAGTGCTTATTCTTCTCGTTGTTGGAACTGCATGATAAAGCGTTGGCATCTCCTCCATCACTAGAGACCCGCGTTTGAATGGAAGAACTATGTCCCTGCAGCAATTCGGAAATATGATACACCACGTTTTCAAAGAAATGAATATGGTAAGTTCCAGAGAAGAATGGACTTCTACCCCTTTTTAGTTCTTTAATCTGCATAGTGATGACTGCAGAGTGGCAATCGTTTGTGTGGCCAGTGAAAAACAACAACGAACTGGCCAAGGTCAGGTTGCGAACTTTCGGAACGCAGACTCGGATCTTCTAAAACATATTCAGCAAGATATTGCTGGCATGCATGCGTTGAATAGAAATCTGCATTCGAGAAATAGGGTTCATTTTCTCTTTAGGAGTAGACGTCACCTAATACGCAGGGTGCAGTACATCCGGAAATGATTGAGAGGCAAGCATGGACTTCTTAACTTGGTAAAGATTGAGTCGAAACCAGTGAAGCCAAGGGAATTGTGAATGACTTGAAAACTTTCCATTTTGTATATCAGGCGACACCAGCACCCACTACCCCCTCTCTCTCTCTCTCTCTCTCTCTCTCTCTCTCTCTCTCTCTCCACAGTTCTTAGCCGCTGACAATGCTTGGGTTATTGAACAGCAGAACTGACCACTCAGACATTTCCATTTTTTTTTATCTCCCTTGCATCCT
>JADBJO010001448.1:332500-335000 GCA_016801955.1 Conus betulinus
AGCTGGGTGACACTGTCGAAGATGTATCCATGAAGTAAATGAAGCTTGGCTGGATTCTAATCGTACCGTATGAGCCCATGGCACACACTCCAGTATGGCCAGGAGTTAGGTGCACAAAAAAGAATCCCAGAAATAAATGCCTCTTGCGGGAAGCGAAACCAAGACTCCAAACTCTCAGCCCGCAAGACTATGATTGCAACCACTTCCAACAAAACATCTGGTTTTGGTGCGTGATTTTATACGAGATCGTATAGTCTGTACTTTTCGGTGGTCATCGTTGTGCAGATGAAGGATCACAGAGGAAAGGGGCCCATTCAAACTCCCAAGGAAACTTGACTTTCACATTCACATGTCCGCTTGGAAAACACATTCCCAGCAACGTGGAGAAAAGCTGACGGTCTGCCAGGTAATTCCAACAATAGAAGAATAAACGATGCCATGAGATGTGCAATATCAGCTAGACTCTCTCTCTCTCTCTCTCTCTCTCTCTCTCTCTCTCTCTCTCTCTCTCTCTCTGTGTGTGTGTGTGTGTGTGTGTGTGTGTGTGTGTGTGTGTGGTGTGTGTGTGCGTGTGTGTGTGTGTGTGTGTGTGTGTGTGTGTGTGTGTGTGTGTAGGAAGGAATTCTGTTTTACGTCTCGTCACACATATAGGTGATTGTAGACGTCTACATAACATAGTGTTTACAATTTTAGACTATTATCATAAAAGAAGAGAAGAGGACGATGTGGTTACATAGAACAAAAATAAAGGACAGATGAATTATAGGACAGTAACTATGAAAAATTAGAGAAAAATAACTAAAGTAATCTAACTTACGATTATGATTATAAAATGTTCCTTAATGGACTTTCCAAAAGGTGTCTCGTTAATTTAACAAGAGAAATAACTGGCAACGAATCTAAAAAGTCAAACACATTAACATGCCCAGTGTCAGCGCTTGGTATAACACCATTCAAAAAGGGTTTCGATAGTTCACAATCAAAAATCACATGTTGAACTGAAAGATCCCCACGACATACACACTTAACAGTCTGGCAATACTTGGTTCGTAGGGAATTACATAAAGTCTCTAAAAACCAGGCTTGAAACCGGTCGGCTAATCGACACAAGTTTGACAGAGTTTTGCTGACGAGGTTTTGATGAGGATCTGTATTGACTCCAGAAATCCCTTTCGATGATATGACTAATTTCCTTGTGTGACAAAGGACAGTCACCCTTAATACTACCTAATATATTTTTGCTCCCCTTTTTGCTGCTCTATCTGCTTGATCGTTAAAAATGAAGGAGGTGTGCGATGGGACCCACGAAAATACAACATTAGTACCTTTCATGTAAAGACAGTGCAACATGTACTTAATCTCAAATAATAATTCCTCTCTCTGTGTATTTTCAAAACAATGCAAACTTTTTAATACTGACTGTGAATCAACACAAAACAGGATATTAAATATTGAGACTGGCAAGGAAATTAAATAATTTAATGCCATCAGGACAGCAACAAGTTCAGCTGTAAATATGGAATGACCCTTACCTAAATAATATGATTTTTCAGCTTTGTAATCTGGAATTACAAAGCCAGATCCCGCACTACCATCATCAAGAACTGAGCCGTCAGTGTATACTTTCAAATAGTTAGTAAACATTTCTTCCATGTCAATTTTGACAGATGCTGCTAACACATGCGGCGACATCGCTTTATTTAGATCAGAAGAAAAAATGTTAACTTTTACTTCCGTTAGTTCCCAAGGGGGGTACCGGCGGAACCAGTACGCGAGGCGCTACCTCGTGTGGGTTAATCTTTGATGAATTAAAAACGTCCGAAACATATGAACGAAAACGTCTCTAAATTTGAATTTTTCTGTGCATTTTTTCGAGAAATCAATGTCGGATCGTGTATTTAACTCTTCAAGGTCGTCCACGGCAATCCGTCTCACTACATATATTTTACAGAACTTATTTTCCTTTCTTCATCAAGTGGCAAAAGGCCTGCTATCTTATAAACTTCAGAGGACTTAGTGTGCACAGGTACACCCAGGGACAACTTTACAGCTTTTACTGTCAATTCTTTGAAGTTTCTCTTTAAATGCGATCGCGGAGCTGAAAAGAATACCTCCTGTCCGTAAGTCAATCTTGATCGAACAAGACTGGTTGCTAAATGCAACAAAACTTTGGGATCCTGTCCCCATGGAGAGTGACTGACAATTTTTAGAAAATTCAAACTTTTAACCGCTTTAGTAACTATCGAGTCTATATGTTTTTTCCAGTTTAGTTTTGGTGTAAGTAGGACGCCTAAAAATTTTACTTCAAGTTTATAAAAAATTTCCCGTCCTCCCAGAAAGAATATAGGCGTTACTTGGGTTATATCCATTGTTAAAGAGAACCAAATGTGTCTTTTCAACAGAGAATTGAAAACCGTTCAAATGCATATAACTATTTAATTTATCCAGCTCGTTCTGAAAGAGCTTCTGAATATAATTTATGTGATGTAAATTTGTTCTT
>JADBJO010001448.1:357500-360000 GCA_016801955.1 Conus betulinus
TTAGTTGTTTACTTATTCTTTCCTTCATTTTATAATTTATCAAAATATGTCGTCCAAAGACGGAAGACGAAATTTCAGTGCAAGTGTTACAACAGTATGTGCTAGTTTGCGGTTTTTGATGAACTCGCAAGAAAAAGTAAGATTCAGTTGAAGTTTCGTCGGATAATGAAATAGAAATCAGATCATTTACTACATGTGTTTCCATTGCTTTTGATAGAAGCAAAACGTGTAGGACACATGATCAATACAAACAATTAAAGATATGTGTGTTTTCAAACTATAGCACAATTGACATATGTTCTTTCTGGTCTGATCTGCTTGTGTGGATAAATAAGAGGCAGTATCAATCCCCTATGTGTACTTTCTCACGCACATTGTGAATAGATTACTGAGTGATCTTTATTCCAATCATGCTTGTTGCTACAAAACGGGTGAAAAGGACACACACACACACACACACACACGCGCGCGCGCGCGCGCGCGCGCGCGCGCACGCTCGTACACACACTCGCACGCACGCACACACATGTATATATCTTAACCTTGCTTTGTTCTTTTTTTGCTGACTGTGATTTTTGTTTGATTGTTTAAGTGTAATCAAAAAGAAATGTAATTATCTGTTGTAATATTTTTCATGCCCAAAGGACAACACATGACCAAATTGTTAAATATAAAAAAAGTTGTCAGTACCAGTGTCAATTTTCACGCTCTCTCCGTCTTTTAGTGTGTGTGTGTGTGTGTGTGTGTGTGTGTGTGTGTGTGTGTGTGTGTGTGTGTGTGTGTGTGTGTTTCCTGTCTGTC
The DNA here is from genome assembly GCA_016801955.1 of Conus betulinus. Lineage (NCBI taxonomy): Eukaryota > Metazoa > Mollusca > Gastropoda > Neogastropoda > Conidae > Conus > Conus betulinus. The sequence continues at coordinate 358,302 of JADBJO010001448.1, forward strand.
TGTCTGTCTGTCTGTGTGCATGTGTGTGTGCATACGCGCGCGCGTATGTGTTTGTCTGTCTCTGTCTGTCTGTCTGTCTGTCTATCTGTCTGTCTGCCTCTCTCTCTCTCTCTCTCTCTCTCTCTCTCTCTCTCTCTCTCTCTCTCTTAGCTACTATCTTTTCTTCCTCTCTTTTTTTCCTCTTTCTTTTAACCTTTTCCTTTTCTTTTGCAAAACCTTTATAAATGTAATGATCCGTCACTTTTAAGAATTCGATTCATCATTTCCCCGTCTAATGAATGTCAGAGCTGACAGGAAGATAAAAGAGCAGATGATGATGAAAGCCTCCGTGCTGTGTGAAGCTGACCCGGGCTACAGCCAGTCTGATCTCTGCCCAGTCATGCATGGCATCAACATGTGAGGACAGGGTCGCCAGTGAGCTGAGCTGTGAGCTGGTGGAGATAGAGGGTTCGCGTACTTCGCCCGTTCGACCATACGCTGTCGCTTACTCTAAAACTGCTCTCTCTCTCTCTCTCTCTCTCCTCTCTCTCTCTCTCTCTCTCTCTCCCTCCCTCTCTCTCCCCACCCTCCCTCCCTCCCTCTCTCTCTCTCTCTCTCCTCTCCTTTATTCCCCACTTCCTCTCCTTTGAGTTCTCTTTAAAAGAAATCCAGATGACAAATGAGCTCATGTGCATATGCGCATTGAATGGATCCGCGTGTTTTCCAAGGAAATATTATTCTTGGTGGTCTGTGTTCAGATGCGTTGATAAGTATGTATTATTCATGGCACAGACATGTATAAATGTATAATGTAAGGTATTTCAAAACAAACTGTACAGTTTAAACTATGTATTCGTAAATGGGTATACAAAAATCACCACTCAATGATGATGAAGGGTAATATGCAAAGCAAATGGGAGCTTTCTTGAATAAGTAAAGGTTATATGGCTTGGGCTTTTGTATACACACATATATATATATATATTTTTTTTTTTTTTTTTTTTTTTTTGCAGCATCCATTCTCTTATATTTAGATGTTCGTTTTGTCACTGTGCTGCTTAATATCTGACAGATCAGATCATAGGAAAAAGAACATCGCAGGATGAAGTGCCCCTTTGCCGTGTAGTTAGCTGAAGTTCCTGCCATTTTCTTTGGATTGATTCTACTGATAGGCAGACTTCCATGTCGAAGGTCTCGCCTTGTTTCACGTTAATCCAGGAGAATGAACATGGCAACTCCTTCGTCTACCAGTGAGAGGATGTCAGTATGACTGGTGCATGGGAGAGGGATGCAAAGAGACACATAACAGTGATTGTATAGATCTTAAAGGATCTTCGTCTTAACCTCTAACCCTTACAGATTTATCTGTTTTCTAACCAAGATTAAGATTAAATTAAGCGTGATCTTCATCCCACACAGTTTGGTTCCAATACAAAGCTCGTATCATATTGTGGTTGCTCTGAGATGTCACGGTAGTACTTGAGGTATAATTCCGCAGGCCTATGATCGAAGTCTTTTTCCCCTTTAGTTCTTCGTATTTAAAATGAGTCGCACGATAACATAATATACAGTGCACATAACAAACTTTTGATAATAACAATAATAATCATTTACACTGCATCCACTATCTGGTGTGCAGGTGTAGCATCCTTCCTGTTCTCCAGAGAGAGAGAGTGAGAGAGAGAGAGACAGACAGACAGACAGACAGACAGATAGACAC
>JADBJO010001448.1:385000-387500 GCA_016801955.1 Conus betulinus
TAGTCGGTACTATATCCAGATTAACTCCCGGGAGTTAATCCAGGCGTGTAAAAGTTTAACTCCCTGCCTACTGAGGGGGGTCAGTTTTTCACAACTTAGAATAACTCCCCTGGGAGTCACTGTGTACACGTACGTGTTTAATGACTCCCAGGGAGTTACTTTGTAACAGAGGGGGAGTTAATCTGATCATGACTAAGATGACTCCCCACCCACCTATTCCCAGATATCTCTGTAAGAGAATGGAGAAAGGGATTTAATGTTCATGATCATCATCATCATCATCCACCTCTCTTTCTTTCTCTCTCCCTTTGTCTCACAAACGGCAATCGCTCTCAGTGTGTGTGTGTGTGTGTGTGTGTGTGTGTGTGTTTATGTTAGTGTATGTAGAAATTATCTCCTCTATAGGCTTATTGCTTTGATGTTTGGACAAACGAACGAATGAACGAAGTTTAATGCTGTTAGGCTGTAAAAGCCCTTTAAGCAAATCGGCGGGATGTACAACAACAAAACGCGACTCAATTTCGATTTTATTAACATGGAAACCACAGCAATATCCTGTTTTTTCACTTTACGTGATGAAATCATGAACGAGAAAATGTCACTGGTTTTCACTGTCAGTTCTGTAGACGACGGTCACCCCAGGTAAAACTGGATCAGTCCGTCCGTGGACAGCGTGCAGCACATGCTTGGGTCTCTGCATGCTTCGTGTTGCCGATGCGTCTTCCTTTCCAAAGCGGGACAATTTAAGACATTCTTCTTATGACATGTGTCTTTCTTCCTGGTTGTTAAACCAGAAAAAGCGATCGTCTTCCGAACACGGATCGCAGGAATATTCTTGAAGGTCGTCGTCTGATTCACACAGCAGCACACTTACATCATCCGTTTGATGGAACACATCCTTCCGAAATACTTTTTGTCTATAGCTTGCTCCAAACTTGTGTCGATGTCCGACTGGTGGATTTCTGGGCCCCTGCTGTTGCGCACCGACGGATCGGGGGGGTGCGAGCACCGAAGCGTATCCTGAATGGGCGTGGATGTGTATGTGCGTGCGCGCGTATGTGTGCGTGTGCATGCGTGTGTTTATGAGAGTGAATGCATGTGTGTGTACGAGTGCTCGAGTATGAGTGTGTGTGTGTGTGTGTGTGTGTGTGTGTGTGTGTGTGTGTGTGTGTGTGTGTGTGTGTGTGTAAGTCTGTGTGTGTGAGTGTGCAAGTTTGAGTGTATGTGAGGGTATGGGTGTGTTCGTATTGAGATGCGTGTATTTGTGTATTTATGTAAGTGCGTACTTTTGTGTGTGTGCGCGCGGGCACGCACGTCCGTATGTGTATGTGTATGTGCGTGAGTACGCACGCGCGCATGTGTGTACGTTGTGTGTGTGTGTATGTGTATGTGTGCGCGCGTATTTTGGTGTGTTAATTATGCTTCTTTGCTTTGAATGAAAAACGTTGGTATTCTGTTCATAATGTTTTCTTAAATGTCAGTACAACTTTGAGTTAATCTGACAATAAATTGGTTTCAGTCAGTCAGTCAGTCAGTCAGTGTGTGTGTGTGTGTGTGTGTGTGTGTGTGTGTGTGTGTGTGTGTGTGTTGAACTATAAACAAAGCTTGCTCTTATGTCTTAGATATGTCTTAGGCAGAATCATCTACCACTGCAGATATGCATGCTTATCTCCCCCTATTTCTTCAGTCTAGGATATAAGAGCAAGTTTTGTTTATAATTCAATATTTCTTGCAGTCATTGCAAACCAAGCTGCTCTGTAAGTTGCTGGAATGGTGCTCGGTACTTATGCTTGGAATTTATTAGTTTATTGTAATTTCGTCCCTTGTGGATTCATTCCAAGAACTGGCCCTCAGCACTTGTGTCTTAAGATAATATCTTGTTATATTTTCTACTTTTCACTACAAAATGTAGCTTGTTTTACTCTTTCATGATTTTTTCTTTTGCTTCTTAGGTGGCACCTTTGGTTTTTTTTTTTTGTTTTTTTTTTTTTTTTTTTTTTTTTTTTTTTGAAAACTCAACAAACAAACTACGGTATTGCACACCAGCCTTTTTCTGGGATAGCATTCTTCTTAAAAAATAGAAAAGCAGAGGAGTCAAATTACAACTTTCCGAGTCACTGAGGAGAAACAATCAGGTTTAGAAATACCGGTATCTGACCAGAAGATATATGTTAATGAGTTTTCTCTCTATTGGAGACTGTCTCCCACTTGGAGGCTATAAGCTTGCTGAAGGTTCATTTTGAGAAGTATTTAATATTCCCCATTCACCCACTCAAGCACATACTGTTAGTTAGGCAGAATCGTCTATCACTGCAGATATGTATGCTTATCTCCCCCAATTTTTTTTAATCTAAGACAGAAGAGCAAGCTTTGTTCATAATTCAATATTTCTTGCAGTCGCTGCAACACCAAGCTGCTCTGTAAGTTGCTGGAATGGTGCTCGGTACTTATCCTTGGAATTCATTAGTTTATTATATATATATTATATATATATATATAT
>JADBJO010001448.1:400000-402500 GCA_016801955.1 Conus betulinus
AAGAACACACAATAAACAAAAAAAAACAACATTGAGGTTGTCAGATTCATTACAAAAGGCGTGCAAATTAGAAATCAGATATACTAAAAAAGTAAAAAGTAAAAAAAAAAAAAAAAAAAAAAAAAAAAAAACCAACAGGCAAGCCAGCAGATTTAAACAAGTTTCCCTGACTGGTGTGCGAATTCTCTAAACATTACGAATATGTTTTTTTCCAACTCCGTTATACCACAGGAAACCACAGGAAATTAAGATGCGGATTCAACATCCTTGTCAAAAAAAAACAAAAAAACAAACAAACAACTCTATGAAGCTACAGACACTAAAAGATCCTCTCTCTCTCTCTCTCTCTCTCTCTCTCTCTCTCTCTCTCTCTCTCTCTCTCTCTCTCTCTCTCTCTCTCTTCACGGAAGCTTTGAAAATTAGACAGATGAAGGACAGTGAAATCTAAGACAATGCATTATTAGAGTTATATGAATGAATATTATCATTCATCGCATGAGGAAGAGATTAGCAAGATACAAAGTCATCATTTGGTTGTGTGGATGGTGGAGTCAGTCTTAAGATTTTTTTTAACCTTACTGCATTACTCCTGTGCGTAAAGACATAAGGAAATGTTACGGATTGATTTGTTTTTATTAACCTTTGATCTGATACACTCTAAGAATGAATGTGTACTATTTGTTTCAGGAAAGGAAGAGGGAAATGTTATTGTTCTGTTTACCCCGTCCCCCCTTGTCAAAAGATCGCTTTGGTAATGACAATAAAATATCAAAGTGTCAAAGTCTCTCTCTCTCTCTCTCTCTCTCTCTCTCTCTCTCTCTCTCTGTGTGTGTGTGTGTTGTGTGTTGTGTGTGTGTGTGTTGTGGTGTTTGTCTCTCTCTCTCTCTGTCTCTCTCTCTCTCTCTCTCCTCTCTCTCTCTCTCTGTCTCTCTCTCTCGTCTGGGTCCTCTTCTGTCTCTCTCTGTTTTCGCTCTGTCTCTGTCTGCCTATCTCTCTTGTTTTGTCTGTTCTTCTCTGGGTCTTTTCTCATCTCTCTTGTCTCTGTCTGCTTCTCTGTCGTCTCGTCCTCTTCGGTCTCCTCTCTCTCTCGTCTCTCTCTCAGTCCTCTCTCTCTCTCGGATCTCTCTCTCTCTCTCTCTCTCTCTCTCTCTCTCTCTCTCTCATTCGCTGACGCGCTCGTTCGCTCGTTCAATCGGTTTTATCAGTAGTCAGCCAGTTGTCACATTTGGCGCTGGGGACTAGTTAAATCCGACATGTTCTAGCACAGACATCGTTCCTACCCTTCGCCCTCCCATCCTCCTACCCCCTCCCCCCCCCCCCCCCCCCCCCCCCTGTTTTTTCGTCCCTTCTCTTTCCCTCCCTTAAAAAAAAAAACCTTCACACCTACACTAAGGAGAAAAAAAAATGATAAAGAATTTAAAATGTTTTTTAAAAAAAAAAAAAATTAAAAAACAAGTAAATGAACATGTAAAAGTTAGACAAAGAACCAAGGAAGTAAACAACCATACCAGGAATAAGCGTTGGAAGAAACGTTTTGGTCGCTTTCTCTGTAGCACAAACAAAAACATTGCAAATGCGTCCATCAGGGCCGCGTGCTTCCTTTTTTTTTCACTCTTCTAGCATGTCGTCAAGACTGAAGTCCTGTGCTGCTCTCCAGCTCAGAACCGGTGGCTCTTACTTAAAGCTTTTGGTTACCAAGACAGAGGATGGCGCTTCTTTTTCCTTTCTTCTCCTGGAGAGTCGGAGTCATACTACTACCCCCCTCTCCCAAACCCTTTGCCTGCTATCCTCCAAATCTAACCTCGTCCCAACCCCAACCCTCCCCCCTAACCTCCGTGTGTCTGTCTGTCTGTGTCTGTCTGTCTGTCTGTCGGTCTCTCGGTCTGTCTGTCTGTCTCCCTCTCTCTCTCCTTCTCTCTCTCTCTCTCTCTCTCTCTCTCTGAATCTCTCTCTTTCTCTTCTCTCTCTCTCCCTCTCTCTCTCTCTCTCTCTCTCTCTCTCTCTCTCTCTCTCTCTCTCTCTCTCTCTCTCTTTGAAATCAAAAAACCTCCTTTCACAAACTTTTCTTTTAGCCATAATTTGAGCACACCGTCTGAACACCCACCTAATTCAATCCATTACCCCAGCCCCACTGTCTCCTACTCCAAGCACCCTACGTCTGTCTGTCTGTCTGTCTGTCTGTCTCTCTCTCTCTCTCTTCTCTTTTTCTAACCTCTTTTCTCTCTCTCCCTCCTCTCTCCCTCTCTCTCCTCCTCTCCATCTCTCCTCTCCATATCTACCCTCTGTCTCTCTCTCTCTCTCTCTCTCTCTCTCTCTCTCTTCTCTCTCTCTCTCTCTCTCTCTCTCTCTCCCTCTGTCTCTCTCTCTCTCTCTCTCTCTCTCTCTCCTCTCTCTCTCCTCTCTCTCTCTCTCTCTCCTCTCTCTCCTCTCTCTCTCTCTCCTCTCCTCTCCCTCTCTCTCCCTCTCTCTCTCTCCTCTCTCTCTCTCTGCCTCTCTCTCT
>JADBJO010001448.1:407500-410000 GCA_016801955.1 Conus betulinus
AGCCAAATTGATGGAAACGGTTTTATTCTTCTGCAACAATAAACATAGAGGAATAGAACTGCCGGTATTTTTGTTGTTTATCCAATCTTATATGCACTTCCCTAGGATGGTAATGGTAATATTGACGCTTTACGCTTACTTTCTATATCTATGTGGTGAATGGTGTGTGTGTGTGTGTGTGTGTGTGTGTGTGTGTGTGTGTGTGTGTGTGTGTGTGTGTGTGTGCGTATCGTAAATAATAAAGGTGCAATAACAGATCCCTGAGGAATGCCCATATCTATTTCCTGAATGATGAATATATTTTTCCAATTCGTGTACGTATATTTCTTCCTTCTAGGAAGTTCTTTATATAATCATACATATTCCCAGAAATACCAATATTTCAGTTTATACAATAATCGAGCATGCCAGACACTGTCATATGCTTTCTTTACATCAAAGAATGTAGCTAGTGTACTTTTTCTGCGTGAAAATTGCTTTTTTGTATGAGAAGTTAGTTTCACTAAATGATCAGTTGTGCAACGCCCTTTTCTGAATCCAGCTTGCTGGACTGGAATAATATCATTTTTTTCACAATAATATAATAAACGTGTTTGTACAACTTTTTCAAGAAGTATACCAACATGGGATGTTAAAGCAATGGGTCTATAGTTATTTACAGATGTTCTCGCTTTACCTTCTTTTGGTACTGGTACTACCACTGAACTTTTCCAGATTGTAGGAATAGTGCCGTACGTCCAACATTTTTGGGAACAACGAATGTAGTAATATTTTCCACGAAGAAGGCAAGTGACGAAGAAGCTCGTAAGAAATACCATCTAGGCCCACTGCTGAAATCATAAGATGTAATGGATTCTATCGCTTCAAGAAGTTCTGATGATTGTAATGGAGAATTTAAGTAGTTATTTTTGTCTGGTATGGGACTCTTATATTGTTCTTTTTGTTCCTCTTTATGTCTATGGTACTGGATTTCTGCTGGAAAGATTCACAGCTTGACTATTTTCCGAAAAGAAATGGGGGAGAAAGCTTCCACCTTATCCATTGTGCTTGGAAATTCTTTTGTTAATCTTACAGGATAAGCTTGTGTTTTGTAATAATTTTTCGTTTGTTTTACTTTTTTCCAAACTTTAAAACATATCCTTCGATTCTTTTACTTCAGTCTCACAAAATTTTTGCCCAGTATTTCTTTTTAGCTTGAGCAATAATTTTATTACATTTGTTCTTTTCTTGCTTCATAAAGACAAAATTTTCTTCTGTCTTATTTCGTAAACCAAGCCTTGTAACTTTCTCGCTTGATTTTACAGCTAGTCTACATTCTTCCGTCCACCATACATTACCCACATATTTACCAATCTTTTTAAATTTACATTTAGGGATAGAATGCTCGGCTGCTAACAGTATGACTTTGCTGAAATTAGAATAAAATAAATTAACATCATCGTTCTCGCAAAATGGGTGTTGAATGACAAAAAGCATACTAGCTTCGTTTTAATTCAACACCTATTTTGCATCGAATGTGAGAAGATAAGTTAGTGTTCCTTCGATTTCATTGTGCTAAATGTGGTTTGGCTTACATGAAGAAGACCTCATGCATGTCCGTCGTGGTCGACGAAGACATCAGTGATTCCGCATGTGTAAGCGCAAGCCAAAGCTGGACACACAGATACGTCCGCACTCTGGGCATGCGACAGCTGTCATCGGGTCAGGTCTCCTCTCTTTGCAGGCTTGGCGCTTCTGGTCCAATTCCTGCAAACGGTTCTCTTCGAAGCTATTTTCTCCTTTGTGGACAGCATGTCGCCAGGCACTGCGGTCTGTGGCAAGTGTTTGGCAGCCATGAAGCGGGATGCCATAGGCTGCCAGTGATACCTGCAGGTAGCATTTGACCTAAGAGGTTGAAATGCATCGTGTTTTGTCCTGTAATCTGTTTGTCTACTTTGTCCAGCGGAACCAGTAACTTTCTTCTGTAGAATTGTCTTCGATTTCCGCCAACCGGTCACCTCGCTTTGAAGCTATATATCGTTTAGTTTTTGATCAGTTGCAGTTTTGGGCCATCGCATTCCAGATAGCCTAGTCCTATCCGCATGACGCGGGGGTCAGAAGTTCAGCGGTTATGTTATTAAATGTTCCGTTATTTATGAGATGCACACCCATCTAAAAGTTGCTGATTTGAAGCTCGACAGTGCCAGGCAAAATATTCCCGCATTAGGAAGGCATCTAATACGCATGACTTGCGTGCGGTCTGGCACTCTGGAAGTGTGAGGAATACAGGGCTGAACACTTGTCCGAGCATGTGCGAGGGGAGAGAGGAGGGGCTTGTATAGTGAAGACCTTCTGTGTTTCTTCCGGGGGGGGGGGGGGGGGGAACCTCTTTGCGTATGGTTTTCTTACTTGTGTGTTAATTTGTTTCGTTGTTGGCTTTTGTTCGCAACATAATTTTGCAGGTTTTTGTTTCGTTTTGATTTTTAGAACGGTGACAGTTTTGACATGACCTGGTCATATC
>JADBJO010001448.1:412500-420000 GCA_016801955.1 Conus betulinus
CCTTCTTCTTGTTCTTCTTCTTCTTCTTCTTCTTCTCTCCTCCTCCCTCCTCTCTCCTCCTCCTCCTCCTCCTCTCCTCCTCCTCCTCCTCTCCTTCTTCTTCTTCTTCTTCTTCTCCACCCCCTCCTCCTTCTCCGTTTTTCTCCACCCCCTCCTCCTTCTCATCTCCTCCTCCTATTTCGCATTCTTCTTCTTCTTCTTCTTCATAAAAAGAGGGATGAGAAAAGAAAAGTGGTGATAGGAATAATGGAAAGGTGTGAAGTGGGTGGGATGGAGTTGCATAAGGTCGGAGCTTGAAAGCTAAGAGTCTCCTCTTCTCGCCCGTGGATTTTTTCCTTCCTGGTTCTGGTTCTTACTCTTTGATTTGAGGTTAATTTACAGCGAGGAAAGGGCAGGTCGATTCCTGGGAGGAAGTTGGCTTAGTGGGTCTCGGTCACTGATTGCATGCACGTTTGACGGCACAGAAGTTTCGCTTTGTGGTCGATGGCGGTGGTTGCGATGATGATTGTAGCGGACGCTGGGCTCTGTGGGACTTGATGGTGATAGCTGTTTGCAGTGTGTGTGTGTGTGTGTGTGTGTGTATGTGTGTGTGTGGTGTGTGTGTGTGTGTGTGTGTGTGTTGTTTGATCAATGTATGTGTGTATGCGCATGCAGGTACGTTTGCTATCAGTATATAAATTTTCCGTGTTTGTGTGCGCTTTATTATGTTTTTTGACCCATTGTGTGGAGTGTGAGTGTAGTGTATGTGTGTGTGTGTGTGGGTGTGTGTGTGTGGTGTGTGTGTGTGTGTGTGTGGTGTTTGTTTGTGTGTGTGTGGTGTGTTTTGGGTGTGTGTGTGTGGTGTGTGTGTGTGTGTGTGTGGTTGTGGTGTTGTGTGTGCATGCGACGTTAAAGAGTGTGGTTACACTGCAGGCGAATCGAGCGGGTGCCAGGTAGAGGGAATTCAAGTGACGAGGACCGTAAGAGAGGGAGATGCAGGAGGGAGTGTCGCAGTACCATCTCAGCCACCATGGTTCACGTCGAGACCTGGGAACAACTCGCCCGTAATCTCTATTAAGACTCGGTGTTTGGTGTGTTGCAATGTGGGATACTTGGGCTATCCCAACGAATAAAAGCCGGACCCATGGCTTCGCACGTGTGTCGGCCGTAGGATCTAGGGTTCGGATAAGTGAGAGAAATCTGCATATTGTAATATCGAATGCGTCTGAGAGCTTGGTCAGTGCGATTGTACAAATTAGGATACCGTCACGATCAGCAACACTGCGTGGCCGAAGTCGATGTACGTTCGATGCTATGCTAAGGAAGGTGGCTTCTGATTTCTTGTAAACTGTGCTTCCTTTCTTCTGTCAGCTCGATTCTACCGTCCTTTCTTTCGAGAATGAGTGTTATCAGTTTCTCTGTTCTGTCGTTTAATGTGTTGGGGGTGATGTTTCTGACTACTCGCGGCGCTTGGTCGAGATGGCAGTTTTTTTGGATTCGCGCGCAGGTCTCGAGATTAGCCATATTGGTTCTATTGTTGGTGGTTTTTGATAGAGTTTCGATCGTTGAGTGGCGGCTGCGCGCGCTTGGTAGTGTGTTTTTTTCTCTAGGGCATATGTTGTGTGTTTGTTTATCGATCGAGGAGGGGTTGTGATTGATGTGTGCAGAGGTCCTGCGCGGATGAACAGATTGTTTGTCCATAATGGCGTTTATTATTATACTTTTTTCATATGGTGTCGACAAGGACAGGGTCACAGTGGCTTCGCGTGCGTACGACTACTCACTCATGAGATACTTTCGGGCTGAGCTGGGCAGAAGTGGTTGAGCCTGTAGGCAGTCGTCGATATGCTATCTTCTGGGGGCCTATTTTAGAGAGCAGCCGCGGTGTGAAGGACTCACTCGGTTCTGGATTGTGTGTCCTAATCATCATGTCTTACTTTTTTTGTTTCGGAGTGAGCTCGCTTCGGCGCGAGCGATAAGGGTCCTACCCCGTAAGTGCGGAGACTCGTAGACTCTACTTGTTCTCTCTCTCTCCACTCACTCTCTATTTCTCTCTCTCTCTCTATCTCTCTATCTCCTTCTCTTTCTCTTTTTTCCACAGAAGACACATTGCACGATGGCTGCATGTGCACATCACTCTCGAAGGACAGAAGCTGGTCGAACAGTCTTCTTACGTGGCAGATATGCACCAGAAGTTTGAGATGCTGGGAAAAAAAACCACGGCAAAACGGATAAGATGAACAGGAGGGAGGGGGGCGGGGAGGAGGAGGAATAGACGATTTGATGGTAGCCATGGTTAAAAGATGAAAAGGAGAAAGAAAAAAAAAAAACGGAAGAAAGAAAAGAAAAGAAGGCGATGGAGGCGGCGAAAAGTACTGGGAGGGACAGGGGGTCGCACAGTTCTCGCTAATGGACAACATGTCGCAGAACATCAAGCGTGAACTGCCTGTTGCCAGTGCCAAGGGTTACCCATTCACCAATGCATTTTAAGTCGTGCAGGTCGATGGTCTCGTCGATCTTGTCTTGAAAGATGTCGATAGAGAAACGACGCGTGCAGTTTCTTGTTTGGCTTGTTCTGAAGAGGTAAAAGACTCATCGCTACTTTATTTCTTCAAAATCTTCTTCTTCTTCTTCTTCTTCTTATGGAAAAAGAGGGATGAAAGGAGGAGAAATAGTGATAGGAATTAATGGCAAAGTATGAAGTGTGTGGGTGGAATGGGGGTTGAGTGGGTAGGGAGTCTCCTCTTCTCAACAGTGGATTTTTTTTCTCCTAGTTCTGGTACCTGCTCTTTGATTGAGATCAATTTGCAGTGAGGAAAGGGCAGGTCAATTCCAGAGAGGAAGAGTTGGCGTGGTGCAGGATCTCAGTCACTGGTTGCATGCACATTTGACGGCGCAGAAGTTTCGATTAGTGGTCGATGGTGGTGGTGGTGAAGATGGGCTGCAGCGGTGGCTGGGCTGTGGAGGATCCTGATGGTGATAGCTGAGGGATTGCAGCATGTGTGTGTGTGTGTGTGTGGTGTGTGTGGTGCTGTGTGGTGTGTGTTGTTTGTGTGTGCGTGTGTGTGTGTGTGCGTGTGTGTGTGTGTGTGGTGGTGCTTGTGGTGTGTGTGTGTGTGTGTGTGTGAAGGTGTGTGTAGCAGTTGAGAGAGAGAGAGGAGAGGAGAAGAGAGAGAGAGAGAGAGATTGATGTATGTGTATGTGAATGCAAGCCAACGTTTCCTATGAGAGTATGTCTATGACTGTGTCTCATGGCTTTACGGCGTGCTGTTGGTGTACTTGCTGCAAGCAGCAGTGACCGTAAGCATGCCTGTCAGTCTAGATATTGCCACATGGGCATCTTGTATGTCTCGCACATGTGTGTGTGTGTGTCTGTCGGGTGTGTGTGTCTGTGTGTGTGTGCTGTGTGTGTGTGTGTCGTGGGTGCAAGAGTGTGTTTACACTTGCAAGAAAGAGTGATACTAACGGACAGACAGACAGACAGAGACAGAGGAGAGAGTGAGAGAGAGAGGAGCGGAGAGAGGAGAGGGAGAGAGAGAGCTGGGGCAGCCACCATAACTCTCTCTTCTCATGGCACTTTGTTTTGATTTTTTTTTTTTTTTTTCTGTTTTTTGTTTTTTTTTTTTTTTGAAATCTCTCTCTCTCTCTCTCATGTTTTTCTAACGGGGCTGATATAACACATTCCCAGTGCGATCTTTCATTAGTTCCGTATGTTGTGCGGGAAGGGCAGAAAAAGTTTCAAAAGCCGGTACGACCATGGGTCAGGTGTCCTTGATCAATGGAACAGGAAGAGAGGCATCAACCTTTCCCGGTCTTATTTGGAAAACTGGGATCTCTCTCTCTCTCTTCTCTCTCTCGCTATCTCTCTCTCGCTCTATCTCTCTCTATTCTCTCTCTCTCTCTTCTCTCTCACGCATACAACATTTGTTACTTGTCTATTGTGTCTCTTTCTTTCAAGGATATATTTTTTTTCCTTCGCCTTCCTATTCCTGATCTCCTCTGCCTTTGCCTTCTCACTCCTCCCCCCCCCCACCCCCCCCCCCCCCCCCCCCCCGCCCCCAATCTTTTTTTTCTATTTACCTTCCCTTTTCTTCTTCTACTTCTACTTCTTCTTCGTCGTTTTCTTATTTCTGTTTTGTCAAACATCTCTCTCTCCCTCCTCCCTCCCCCCCCCCTCTCCTCTCTCTCTATCTTCTCTTTTCACAGAGGGTTTCAGACTATTGACATCCACTCTTAAAGGACAGAAGCTTGATGATTTGACAGCCTTTTAATGAATGCACGGAATTTGTGGCGCTGGAAAGAAAAAAAGAACACACACACAATGAGTGACATGGACAGGAGCGAGAGGGACGAAGGGGACGATTTTGATGGTAGCCATGATTAGAAGATGAACGGACGAAGAATGAAAAAAAATGGAGAGAAAAAAAAAAGAAGGAAAGAAGGCAGTAGAGTAGGGGGAGGAAAGTAGGGATAAAGGAAGGGGGGGGGGGGGGGGGGGGGGGGTAGGGGGGGGAGTGGGGCTAGGGCCTCGAAACGGTTCTCGCTAACGGACGCGAATGTCGCAGAGCATCAAGGGTGATTGACTATTGCCGGCGGTGCCAGGTTGCTATTCACCAATATATTTTACACCGTACGGGTCGAAAAGTCTCGTCGACCTTATCTTGAAAGATGTTAGAGAAACGACGCATGCAGTTTCCTTGTTTGGTCGTAATTGCGAGTAAAAAGACTTGCTCCCTACTTTTGTTGTCTTTTTATTCTCTTCTTCTTCTTCTTCTTGTCTTCTTCTTCCTTCTCTTCTCTAAGAAAAGAAAGGAAATGGTGATGTGGTAGATGGAATGTGTGACACTGGGGGGATAGGACGGGAAGGGTAGCAGACGGGTTGAAAGTTGAAAGCTGCAACACTATCCTTTAACCCATGGGTATTTTTCCCTCCTAGTCGAGGTTCTTACTCTTTCATTTGAGGTTATTTGCAGTGAGGGAAAGGGCAGGTCGATTCCTGGGACTAAGTTTGGCGTGGTGCAGGGTCTCAGTCACTGATTGCGTGCAAGTTTGACAGCGCAGAAGTTCGATTTGTGGTCGATGGTGGGTGGTGATGGTGGGTGGTGGTGGTGGTGGTGATGATGGCTGCAGCGGTGGCTGGGCTGTGGAGGACTTGGTGACGATGGCTGTGATTTCATCATGTGCGTGTGTGTGTGTGTGTGTGTGTGTGTGTGTGTGTGTGTGTGTGTGTGTGTGTGGTGTGTGTGTGTGTGTGTGTGTGTGTGCGTGCGTGCGTGCGTGCGTGCGTGCGTGCGTGCGTGCGTGCGTGCGTGTGTGTGTGTGTGTGTGTGTGTGTGTGTGTGTGTGTGTGTGTGTATCCAAGTGTAATCGATATATGTGTACGTGTGCGCTTGCATGCCTATTGCTATGAGTATGTGAATTGTGTTTGAGTGTTGTTAACATGCATGAGAGCATGAGTGCATGTGCACATCTGTGTGTCTAGTCATGCACGCTCATGTTTCTGTACGTTGTCACATAAGTGATTTTAGACAACCAAAAATAAATAAATAAAGAGGGTAGTAAAGGAGGAAAGAGGGGGGGAGGGGGGGGGATACACAGGCAACTGAAGGAGATAAAGAGATAGAGAAACAGTGAGAGAGAAAAAGATGAAGAAGAAGTATAAAAAAAAAGGGGGAAAAAAGAGAAAAAGGAGGATTGGGATGGAAATCGGAAAAAAAAATGTTAACGTGAATAAAAATTGCAACCTATAACATAACTAGAATAACATTTTTAAAAACATCAGATGAACGCTGAAGGTAACAGGATACTAACATTTAAACGTGAAAGTAGAATTATTAAAGGAATCTAAAAATGGTACTCTGAACAAGTCCTAAAACAATGTCACAAATCAAAAGGGGTTTTACTAAAACCTCCTTCAGGGACTTTTCCGAAAAAGTAGGCAGATAGGTTTTCATTTTTCTACAGTGGAAAAGTATATGTTCATTAGAAATTTTCCCCACCACACACGCATGTGGTGTTGGAAGTGAATTTGGTCTTAAAAGCATTAAGTTTGAATCTATATGCAAGGGAAGTTAAAAGTCTTAGGTTAGATAATTGACCATACTTAGATATAAAAAACATCTTCAAAACTCGTTTGGTGGTCAGCAGGTGATGATGAGTGGCCAACATCTTCTTGTTTCTTTCTAAAATGCTTCCAGCAAGCATTCTGCAGTAGGCTATAACCTTCTTTCAATGATAATGGGATCTTCAAATTATATGCTTCATTTGTATAATCTGCTGCAGAGTTTTTAGCTAGTTTATCTACGGATCATTGAAAGGTATTCCACTGTGTGAAGGCACCCAAAGAAAGGTAAGATTACTACCTCTTAGAATAAGGAAATGCACCAAATGATTAATCTCAAAAATCAAATCTTGTCTCACACTAGAAATTTGAATTGCTTAAGGCATACAACACTGATTTTGAATCGACACAAAAAAGAATTTGAGTCACAGTTTTCGGAAAATCAAGCAAATAATGCAAAGCCATAAGAATAGCAGTTAATTCAGCTGTAAATATAGATCTGTGCTTTCCAATGTAATAACCTCTTTTGACCTTTAAGTTGGGGATAGTGAAAGCAGCACTATAAACTTTGAGATGATTTGGATAATTGAGAAATAAATGCTCATTCGCAATTGTGCCAATAAAATTTATATTCTCACTTTTCTTTGCATCAGTATAATTAATGTCAAAATGTCCTTTTTGTAATTCCCACGGAGGGATAGCAGCTGAGAACACTTCCCAGATCTTCATTGGTTCCCGTTTGTCGATAGGCAGAAATTAGAAGCCAGCGACCGTGGTTCAGGTTGGTTCTTCATCTAAGATACAGGAAGAAGTCATCAATCTCATCTTCTCTCTCCCTCTCATCTCTCTCTCTCCTCTCTCTCTCTCTCTCTCTCTCTCTCTCTCTCTCTCTCTCTCTCTCTCTCTCTCTCTGTGTATTTGTATCTTCTGCATTTTTCTTTTTTATGTTCTCTTCCGTCTCTTGCTTCTTCTGGTCTCACTGCTCCTTCCCCTCCTCTTCCCCTTAAACATTTGCTCTCTGGTTTTTCTTTTTTTTTTTTTTTTCTTCTGCTTTGCTCTCTCTCTCTCTCTCTCTCTCTCTCTCTCTCTCTCTCTCACTCCTGTCTCTCTCTCTCCTCTCTCTCTCTCTCTCTCTCACTCTGTCTCTCTCTCTCTCTCTCTCTCTCTCTCTCTCTCTGTCTCTCTCTCTCTCTTGCTTATATAAAATCCTACTGTGTGTTGATTCCAAATCTGTTTTACAATCACTAGAGCGTTGGGACTGCAAAGCTAGAAAGATTTGCTTTTTGAAATAAAGCATGATTGCATTGTTTCATAACTCTAGGTATAAGAATTGATTTTTGTTGGGTCCCATCTCACTGTAGTATAAAGTGGAATGAAATAGCAGACAGTCTTGCAAAAGAAGGAGCAAATAGAAATGCTGAAAATTTAACCAAAAATCCTTTAGATTTGTCCTCTTGTAA
>JADBJO010001448.1:425000-426571 GCA_016801955.1 Conus betulinus
CTGAAACAAACCCTTTCAGGTGTGTTCTGAAACAAACCCTCCCAGGTGTGTTCTGAAACAGGTGTGTTCTGAAACCCTCCCAGGTGTGTTCTGAAACAAACCCTTTCAGGTGTGTTCTGAAACAAACCATTTCAGGTGTGTTCTGATACAAAACCCTTTCAGCTGTGTTCTGATACAAACCCTTTCAGGTGTGTTTTGAAACAAACCCTTTCAGCTGTGTTCTGAAACAAAACCTTTCAGGTGTGTTTTGAAACAAACCCTCCCAGGTTCTGATACAAACCCTTTCAGCTGTGTTCTGAAACAAACCCTTTCAGGTGTGTTCTGAAACAAACCCCTTCAGGTGTGTTCTGAAACAAACCCTTTCAGGTGTGTTTCTGAAACAAACCCGTTCAGGTGTGTTTTGAAACAAACCCTTCAGGTGTGTTCTGATACAAACCCTTTCAAGTGTGTTCTGATACAAACCCTCCCAGGTGTGTTCTGATACAAACCCTTTCAGGTGTGTTCTGATACAAACCCTCCCAGGTGTGTTTTGAAACAAACCCTTCAGGTGTGTTCTGATACAAACCCTTTCAGGTGTGTTCTGATACAAATCCTTTCAGGTGTGTTCTGATACAAATCCTTTCAGGTGTGTTCTGATACAAACCCTTTCAGCTGTGTTCTGATACAAATCCTTTCAGGTGTGTTCTGATGCAAACCCTATCAGTTGTGTTCTGAAATGGTCCATTTCAGTTGCATTCTGATAGGATCCATTGCTGTTGTGTTTTCGAATGGTCCATTTCAGCTGTGTTCTGATATAAGCCCTTTCAGTTGCATTCTGATATGTTCCATTTCAGTTGTCTTTTCGAATGGTCCATTTCATTTGTGTTTTCGAATAGTCCATTTCAGTTGTCTTTTCGAATGGTCCATTTCAGTTGTGTTCCGATATAAAGCCTTTCAGTTGTGCTCTGTAATGGTTCGTTTCACTTATGTTCTGATCTGACCCTTTTCAGTAGTATTCTGGGGTGATCTGTTTACTTTAACTCAGGTGTGTCTGTTTTCATGAGGTGCGATCAGTCCTGGTCAGATAGGGCCAGGTCTCTTCTCTTATCTACAGATCAAGATCAGCTCTTCTTTTTCATAAGGTCCGTGCAGTTCTGTTCAGGTATGGTCCGGTCTCTTCTCTAAGCTGTAGATCAGCTCTCTTTTCATGTGGTCCGTCCAGTTTGTTTTTTTCTACTAGGGTCCATTTAGTTTTTATCTTTGTGGTTCGTGCATTTTGGTCCTGTTCAGCTATGTTCTGATAGGGTCCATTCAAATCTGCTCTGTAGAGGTCCACACACTGACAATCTGATGTGGTTCATGCAGATATTTTGAAATGGTACGTGCCGCTGTGTTCAGCTTTGCTCTGAGATATGTCTGTTTATTTCTGTTCCTTTTTCTATCTGCCAGGTGTTTTCTTGTGCAGATCGTTCAGCTCTGCTCTGATATGTCTGTTTACTTCTGTTCCTTTCTTTTTAAGACTGTTCAGTCGTTTCTGATGTAGGTATAGGATGTCGTGATATGTACCGAGCATTCATGATCTGATACGCGAA
>JADBJO010001449.1:0-12500 GCA_016801955.1 Conus betulinus
GTGCTGTGTTACATGACATGTCTGACATGTTTTGTGCCGAGTTGCCGAGGATGAATTATCAGCAAGGCGTGTTGCACGGTCCATCACCGCGTCACAACGCCACAGTGGAGTGGCGCCGTTGGAAAACCAGACAAAAGGAGACCCTGGAGACCCTGACATCCTGTGGTACAGCGGCAGGTTAAAAAAGAAGAGAGGTTAGGTTGTGGGTTCGATTCTCATCAGAGTCATGGGGGATTTTTCTGCCCCGACGACTCCCTAACCCAGAGTTGAGTTTTGGCTCAGTTGAGAGGACTGGGACCACAACACAGTCGAGTTCCATACACTGATGGATGCGTCTCTGAGAGTGTTGCTCAAATTTCCTGACCAACACTGCAGGTGTCTGTATCTCTTGGGCCCTCTGGTGGACGCAGGGAATAATATGAAAGGAAACGTAGAGTACAGCCCTGTCATGCAGTCTCAGACCAAAATGGAAATCCGTTATCATCATCTCCATTCTCATCGATCAGCATAAAGAAAAAAAAAAAAAAGGGGGGGTGGGGTGGGGGGGGTGGGGGGGGGGGGGGGGGGGGGGGCTGGCGAAATGGGTTGGTGCTCTTGTGAGAGCGCGCAGGATAGGTCTAATGTTAAACAGCGTGTGTAATCACTACTGCAGACAACACGGACAAAAAGCGAATCACATGACAACACACAACGCATTTCGACCTTTTGGGTTTTCTTCAGGCAAGATCAACAACAGGACAAGGAAAATGAACTAACAATCACGTATCTTTGTCCAGTTCGGGCAAGATGGGCGCTGAATGAAAACGAGGCCGTTGGGAAGGAGGCAATGCGATTTGAGATTGTAATAACAATGATGAAAATACTGAAAGCAATAATAATGATAATGATGATGATGATAAAACGTATTGGAAAAAAAAAATGATAAAGGGAGGATTCCTACCACTTTGGTGATAATATGACTACAGCAGTTGTATTTCAACTCGCATTTTTCTCCTTCCCAACGGCCTCGTTTTCATTCAATGCCCATCTTGCGCCGACTCTGACAAAAAGAAGTGATTGTTCGTTCTTCATTTTCGTTGTCCTGAGTGTTGTTTATGTGGCCTGAAAAAGACCTAAGACGCTGACTCGTGTCGTGTTTTGTCTTGTGATTCGTTTGTCCGTGTTGTTTGGCGGAGTGATTTCACTTTTTAAGATTTGTTTAGATTTCCGCCTGCAGTCGTCTCACTTTGCAAACTAACTAGGATAGTTCTAGTCTGTCTGTCTGTATGTCTATGTCTAGGGTGATGGTGGTTGTGGTGGTGTGCACATTGTGTGTGTGTGTGTGTGGTGTGTGTGTGTGTGTGTGTGTGTGTTTGTGTTTGTGTGTGTGTTTGTGTTTGTGTGTGTGTGTGTGTTTGTGTGTGTGTGTGTGTGTGTTTGTGTGTGTGTGTGTTTGTGTGTGTGTGTGTGTGTGTGTGTGTGTGTGTGTGTGTGGTGTGTGTGTGTGTGTGTGTGTGTGTTGGGCTAGGGCTTAGAAGAAGCAACGTTATGCCTTCACCTTTCACCTTTACCTGTTTACCTCGCCGACCAGGTGCGAGGGGCAGGGGAGAGCTCTTACAGGCTGGCAGGCATTGTCTACCATACCTTCTGCCGGGACAAATGCCGCTTCCTGCTCACCAAACTTCGCCCAATACCCGTTACTCTGTCTACGTGTCAGTGCGAAGGGATGGGGAGGGTGGTGACGGTCCTCCCGGGCCTGTCATTCATCTGACCACCAAGTGTGCTGGTACGTTGGTGTTGGTGTATGTGTCTGTGGGTGGGAGGGTGGAGGTGAGGATGGGTGTGTGTATGTGTTAGAGTGTGTGTATGTATCGGGGGTGTTGGGGGGGGGGGGAGAAGTGGGATTTGGTGTGTGTGGCTGTTGGTGTGTGTGTGAGTGGGGGGTAGGGGTGTGTGAGTGAGTGTGTGTGTGTGTGTGTGTGTGTGTGTGTGTGTGTGTGTGTGTGTGTGTGTGTGTGTGTGTGAGGGAGGGAGGGAGGGAGGGTGTGAGAGAGAGAGAGAGAAAGAGAGAAGAGAGACAGAGAAAGTGACTGAGAGAGAGAGGAAAGAGAGAGAGACAGAGACAAAGACAGAGAGAGACAGAGACATAGAGAGTGTCCGTGTGTGGTGTGTGTGTGTGTGTGTGTGTGTGTGGTGTGTGTGTGTGTGTGTGTGTGTGTACGCGCGCGCTCGTGTGTACGTGTGTGTGGGGAGGGGGGGGGGGGGGGGGGGCGGGGGTGAAACAGACAGGCAGGCAGATAGACAGGCAAGAAGACAAAGGCGAACAGAGAGAGAGGAACAGACCAAACATACAGACAGAGAGACAGAGACAGACAGAGAGAGAGGAACAGACAAACATACAGAGAAAACAGAGACAGACAGAGAGAGAGAGAGAGAGAGAGGAGAGAGAGAGAGAGAGAGAGAGAGAGAGAGGGTGGGTGGAGACACATATCCCTCTGTCCTTGTGCCTTGTATCTGTTTCTGTGTTTGGTGTTTGTTGATTGTCTTTCTTAGCGAATATGAAACTGTCAAACATTCAGTAGTTCGTCCCTGAGTTACGCCCCTTTGTCGTCGCTTTGCTCTCGCTCGTAGTTTTCGATTTCTTCAGTTCAATACTCGCTGACGTGTTACATGATGTATCCATGCCATGACGTGGAATTAATTGTTCAGATATCGACGTTTAGAATTTGTGAGTGCATACTTTTCTAAGACAGGTTTTTCGATTCCTTGTTTATATTTGGCGTCAAAGTTGTCGGTGTTTGAAAGAAAATCCCATTGAGAAACACATATAGTGAGCTACGCATTTAACACGCCTCACACACTCTTTTGTCTGTCATTATTCCGATCTATGTCCCTCTACCCCTCTCCCCCAGTAGTTCACCCCGCCATTCCCCATTTTCCCATCACAGCGCGGGTACCTTCCTTAGTTCAATAAACCCTCCCTATCCATTTGATTCCCGGATTGCGTTTTATAGCGTACTTCACTTGTTTTTCGATATCACACATACAACTGACTTGGCCTCGTATCCGACCCCGTACCGGCCTTCTACTACTCCAATGAGCTTACGCCCTCGGTCCTCGCTACTGTTCATCATTGTCTGGATCATTTCTTTATGTTGCTTCTCTGTCGGCGCAGCTTGATTAAGAATCACCAATACTCCAGGTGGTCACCTGGAATATCTACCCGCATTCTGCCTTTGGTTCACTTAAGACAGAGCTCTGCCCTTTTAACATGTGTTGTCGTCGCTAGGATCCCACGATTATTTTATTTTTCTTATTGCCCCAATTGTATCTATTTGAAGCACTTACACGATGTCTCTGATCTGCCAAGCCGCTTGGACACAAAGATTCACAATCTCCACAACAAACTTACCCAAAAGTCGATGCTCCCTCCTGTTCAACATATTTGTCAGATTACTTCGTCTTTTCGGATCCTTCTCCTCTTTTTTTCAAGGTGTAATCAATATTTCCGACCCTTCTATATCGTCCACTACCCTATACTTTTTTAGTTGCTATCCAAAGAACCGACGATAATTACGATCACGGCATTGCGACAGGTCTTATGTGAGTAAAACCTAAAACCCCACGCCGTTAGTTTTCATTTCTCTACTACCGCCAATCTACCTGGTATTTCCCGGTCTAATCCTTTCCTGCAACTATGCTCTATTCCACCGTAATGTGTGACTCTTATGGTTTCAAGTATGCAACCAATTACCATCTCAACCTGGATTAGCCTGCGGTTGTTTTTCCTGTGCACTTAAAACAAAAGGCGTTTATCGTGTTTGATCCTTCCCCATTCTTTATAAGAAACTATCTCTGTCTTACTCGTGCCAACACCATACTTCGCACACAGTTCATCTGATTCCAATTCCTATACTACGGGGAAACCGCACCAGGACACCCCGATACTATGCGCCTTACATTCGGCAAAATCTTTCCGTGTCAGTGACTTCGACTCAGCACAGGCGTAGTCCTACAACGGTCTCGTATAGGCCACCTCCTCATTTTCAATCTGTTCATCATGATTTGCGTGCTCATTGTGCTCAGATCAGGTTTAACAGTTCATTCGCAACGATGTATTTGATGCTACGCCCATTCTGTACACTCCAAACGATACTGGTCTCTAGTGATACTACCGATTCATATATATACACTAACTCCAGGACCATAAACAAGTCTGAAGCTCCATGTCAGTCTCTTGGTCGTCCTTCAGCCTTGATTGAAATCACCTTGACGATGGTCACTACCCCACCCACCTTCCGTACATAACCCAATGCCCGGGATTTATGTACTTGCCACACTTTTTAGATTTTTCTCACACACATCTTGATCTCTCTTCGCCTAACAACACCTTCACATTGCCCATTGGCCTTTTCTTCAGATAGAACAGCGTACAATCTAGAGCATCGTTGGCTTCTTACTAGGGCTCTAGTATGGTAGCCTCTACTTAATGAAGTTGACATAGTGGCCCTCCCTGAATTCTCTAAACCGCACATAGTATGCAATGCTATCGTATCCTCAAACATATCTGTTGCCTGTCTATTCATCATTAATTACTTACAGTCTCCGGGTGTCCATCTCAGTTTACCGATTGTTGCCTAAATGTTTACTTCTCTGGTCGATTTACTAAATTCGCATACTTGTCATCGTATTCACACCGTCCCAGCTTTCCCCCGTTCACCAGTGATTGCGTTGGGACCGCGTTTCTCTGTCTTTCAGTTCTTGCCACTTTTAGTCTTTCTCTTCCCCAGTCTTTAGTAATTTGCTTCTCATCAATCCGAAATCTATGTCCTGACCTATGTCTGGAACTCAGTTCCACCGAGTCTACAAAATACGATTACGTTAAAACTTTCCAAGAGACATTTACATAAAACAGTTCATGTCTCAGTAATTTGATTACTCAATTAAAATCATTGACGTCCATTCGCAAAGTATTCTTCACACTATACTGCGAATACACCGTTTAAAACTTGTAACCTTCTCCGTTACATCGCTCATCCCCACTCCCACTCAGCGGGACTGAATGGATTCTGATTTTTGGCCGTGTCTTCTTGTTCACTGCCCCCTCTGTTGCTAAACGTTCCTTTCAGGGTTTCTTTTTTTTTACCTGAATGTTGCATTCCCCCCTCACCCCGCCCCCTCGCCCCCTGCACCCCCTCGCCCCCTGCGCCCCGGTTCTGTTTTATTAAGCCACCGTACATTGTTTTCGGGAATGAAGCGTTTTCGCTTTTTTTTTTTTTTTTTTTTTTTTTTTAGTCCGTAACTCGCCGTGTGCTTGCACGGATTAAGGGGATTAGAACATGCGCTGTTGATTTTTTTTTTCTTGTTTTTTCTGAGCATATACTGCGTAGAAAAGGGGGATCGGGTTACCATGGGAAACGGCAGCAGGTAGATTTTCAGCCTTTTGTTCGTGAGCTTACACTTCGTTGGTTGTTATTTTTATGTGTGTGTGTAATTGAAATTTCCTTTTTTTTTTTCACTTCGTATTTCTATGTTCCCCCCCTTCTCTCTCTATCTGTCTGTCTGTCTTGTCTGTCTGTCTGTCCTCTCTCTCTCTCTCCCTCTCTCTCTCTCTCTCTCTCTCTCTCTCCCCTTCCTTCCGTCACGCTTCTTTTTCACCTCAGTGGATTTAATAACCCTATGCCGTTTATATTCAGTCTCTTCATACACGCTTAGGGTCCCGTACTCCCACTGACTGACTGAAACCAATTTATTGTCAGATGCACAAACTCAAAGTTGTACTCACACACACACACAACACAACACACACACACCACACACACACACACACACCACACACACACACACACACACGCACGCACGCACGCACCGCACGCAAAGCACCACACACACCACACACACACCACACACACACACACACACACACAACACACACAGGTTATGTTCATGTTGCTGTCAGTCCTAGCTCCGTCAAAACACCACAGGAAAAAAATCAACATCAGTTGGGCCAGGAGGTCACCCACTAGAGCAGGCCCTGCCATGTCGCTGAGTCATCTGGCGCTGGTGGAGGTCAGCAGTGTCTGATCAGAAGTTTTCCCAACAGGTAGAACTTGTTTACCACTTCCAGCTCTTTCTCCATCCCAAAACCATCTCCTTTTTTACATTTCTGCCCAAGTAACACCCCCCCCCCCCTTTTTCTGAGTACCACAACCTTAGATTTATCACTATTAATGTCTAAAAAGGATCCATGCATAGAGTACTAAGATGTTCTAATTGATTGAGTAATCCTGCTAACGTTTCTAGATATATGAGCTCGCGAATCATCTTCAACCAGTACAGATGAAACACTTTAGTCAAACCAGGCTGCAACTGGATTCCAAGTTTTCAGATTTCTTGCATGGTTACGGCTATTCATTCACAAACAAAGAGAGAAGGGGCGAGACTCAACATACAACCCTGTCTGATACCAACAGGACATTCAAACAAGCCGGTCATTGTTTCGTTGGGGCGAACAACAGGATACGCTGATGATTCATGGACTTGAGGGCTTTTAAAAAAGGACCAGACAAACCTGCTCTCACGAGAGTTTTTAAAGAGGGAAATATGATGAACTGAAGCGAAAGCCTATTCTAAATCTATGACCCCAGAAGCAGCCAGCCTTTCCCGCCAAGCTGTAGCCCAGAAACAGCCAGCTTTCCCGCCATGCTGTAGCCCAGAAACAGCCACACCGCCATGCTGTAGCCCATAAACAGCCACACCGCCATGCTGTATCCCAGAAACAACCAGCCTTTCCCGCTTCTTCCTCGATCCTAGGAACATTTAGTTCATCAGTTAGCTTTATCTTCGTCTTCAGACCTGTTGACGGTCATCTTCTTCCCCCGTCGCCTCTTCCACCCTAAAAAACCAGCTTGAACCCCGTTGATTCTGCAGCGACTTCATCACAGTTCTCCTGAGTCATCTGCGATTCATTCCCGAGCTCCTTGAGCTCCTGAAATAAGAGTTCTTTCCTTGTCTTTGTAACTCGGGTTAAAGAGTTCCTTCCCTTGTTATTTTAGGAGCACCCGTTTGTTTTTGCCTGTCGATTTCTTTTTTTATTTTTATTTGTTGTTGGTTGTTTGTTGTTGTTGTTGTTTTATGAGACGCATGAAAACACATAAACCAACTCATGTCAGTGTCTGTCGAGTTGGTGTGCAACACAAAATCATTGTTTCTCTGAAATCGATTGTTCTTACGTTATGTTTTCGCCTGTCCTTCTTTGTAGTCGTTGTTGTTGTTGTTATTGTTGTTGTTGTTGATGTTGTTGTCGGTGTTTGCGTGGATTTAATCTTATATCCGACCAGAATGATTTAGCGTCATGAAGAGTGTTATTCAGTCTATTCGCTCTTCCTCATTTACACACAGATTTTTTTTTTTGACGTGTTAAACCCTCGGTAAAACTTACTTTTTTTCTTCTTCAAGGGCGACCAGATGATCATTCACGATTGTCTCACCTTTGCCCCCATTGTCGCCATTGTCCCCATTTTCCCCTATTGTCACATTGTCCCCATTGTCACCTGTGTTCCCATTGTCATTGTCTCTGTGATTCCTTTCTAGTGGAACGCCTTTGTTTTCTCTTTCAGCGACTTGGTGTGTACATGTCAGGGTTTACGAACTTTTCGGCTTAGCTTCTTGGCACTCTTTACCATCCAACCAAGGCCCCTTTCTTCTCAGAGTTGGAGACCTGTTTTCTCACCCGCTTTTTCAATACCTGCCGATGCGTTCCAGATTGGAAAAAAAAAGACATCCTACACATCTGCACGAGGCTGACCCAGTGTTTGTCTCAATCTCATTTAAAGCTTTGATGAAACTTGGCGTTCTTTAAAGCTTTGATGAAACTTGGCGTCCTATCTTGAGGCAAGGAAGAATGGACACAGAACTCCTCGTCTTCCTTCTTGCGCCAGCTTCTTTTCTTTAAAGGCACCCTACTTCTGTCTCTGTTTGTCTGGTCCTGTCTGTCTGTCGTCTGTCTCTGTCTAACGTCTCTGTCTCTCCTCTCTCTCTCCCCTCTCTCTCTCTCTCTCTCTACTCTCTCTATGTTTTGCCATTTCCTTCTGCAGCTCAGTGGCATTGCATCCACGCCACTCATTCCGACTCCCTGACCACAGCCACAGCCCAGCCCGACCAGCCGCAGTCCCTGCACCGGCAATCCACAGGGAGCGTCATCAATGTCAAGTCGTCAAGAGGCAACCCGCCCGAAGGCGACACTGCGTTACTACCGAGTCACTTCGATTGTGTTCAATGGCGCCTGTTCTCGTTCAAACCACTGCATGGACAACCAGCTACCCAAGCCCCCTACTGACGACAATATTGTTTAGCCCCCCGAAGCTGGCGTGAGTGAGTACTCCCCACGGGAGGACGTCACCACGACCGTCCAACGACAGCCCTCATGAATTTGCCGATACCTGTGACCCCGACAGAATGAAACCAAGGCCATATGACGTCAAAAACAACTTCACAGAATTTGGGACTTTTTTCTGTGAAGTGCTGATCGATGAGAATGAGGATGATGGAGATGATGCTACGGGGTTTCCATTCCGGTCTGAGACTGCATGGCAGCGCTGTACCCAACACTTACTTTCGTAATATCCCGGCGTTAACCAGGCCCGAGAGAAACATACACCTGCAGTGTTGGTCAGGGAATTTGAGCAACACTCTGAAACACGCATTCATCAGTGGATGGAATCGACTGTGTGGGTCCCAGTCTTCCCAACTGAGCCCGTAGCAAACTCAGCTCTGGGAGGAGCCGGTCGGGGCAGCAAATCCCACATGACTCGGATGGAAATCAAACCTCACGACCATCCAGCTGGAAGTCCGCGACTTAACCACTTCGCCAGGGCGGCTGGTTTGCTTTTCTTTTTTTTTTTTCTACATAGTACTGGTGTCCGTTTTCCTATCGCGGCTGGAACCGACAAACGAGTAGACTCGACCTTATCGATGATCTTGAAGGAACAAACAAAATCACGTTCATGTAGTTCATTAGATATGAAAAATGAGTCAATCCACTGCCCCCTGTGCGACAAATGTATGTAAAGCTGTCATGAAAATCTTTCTTTCTCACACTTTCCGTCAAGAAGACAGCATTGAATCATACTACAGAATTCAATTACCTGAGATCCACATAGCCGTGACAGAAAATAGCCGTGACAGAATTCAATCAGCTGAGATCCAGGTGAATTCACAATGACAGAATTCGATCATCATCGTGACAGAATTCAGTCAACTCGTTTGAGTTATTCTTCTTATTTAGAATGTTCAATGCCTCTGAAATATACCTCACAAGAGATTTCACCCTGTCATCGTCGTAGTTCAATTTCTGCACTCTAACTTTGTCCTCATTTTTAGCAATATTCTGTTTTAAGAAGTACGCTTTTTTTCCACAAATGAGATTGTAAGCGTCTCATCCCCCTGACAGAAAAAGACGGAGAACTCACTCACGCCGGCTCTGCGATTGTTGTCATCAGTAGGTGGTGTCTTGTGTATGTTGGATCAGAACAGGCCCACCACTGAACACAACCGAAGTGACTCGGCAGCAGTGCTGTGTCTCCTCCGGTGGGTTGCCTCTTGACGACTCGACGTTCACACATTGACTGCTCCTTGTGGATTGCCGGGGGGTTGTGGCGGGCCGGGCCAGGCTGTGGCTGTGGACAGGGCGTGGGTTGTTGGGAGTGTGGGGGGGGGGGGGGGGGGGGGGGGGTTGAGCGGCATGGATGCCATGTGCAATGCCACTGAGGCAGCTCAGAAGATGGGACAGCAAGAAAACAAACATACAAACAAAACCTTCTTCACCCCATCTCAAAAAACAAGCAAACAAACAAATAGACAAACAATCAAATAGACAAATAGACAAACAACAGACAGACAAACACACAAACAAATAAATAGACAGACAGACAACAAACAAACAAACACAGACAAACCAACCAACCAACCAACAAAACTCTTGATGTAGCTGTTGTCTTCTTTCAGCGCCGGACCTTCCGCCGGAAGTGGAGAAACTGACCACCTCTCTTCAGTACAATCTCTCTCACCCCCTGACCAGGGTCATCGTCACATGGAAGGTCAGTCACCCCCACCCCCACCCCCCTGCACCCCCACCACCCCTCACCCCTCCTCTGTTACTGACTGTATCTCTTGTTTGGTTGGTTGGTTGTGCGTGTACGCTCGTCCAAATGCCAGACGGTTTCTTCGTTTATTGTCTCTTGCTTGTTTGTGTGTGTGTTTGTTTGTGTTTGTTTTTTTTTTTCCCGTGTGACTGCACGCAGATATCACACACAAATCGTCGCAGATCTCTTGTTTGTTCTTCTTTGTTTTTTGTTTTGTTTTTTTTTGTTTTGATGGATTTCTTGACAGTGTATGAAGCTGGGTCCATAAGAAATGCTCTCTCTCTCTCTCCTCTCTCTCTCTCTCTCTCTCTCTCTCTCTCTCTCTCTCTCTCTCTCTCTCTCTGCCTCTGTGTGTGTGTGTGTGTGTGTGTGTGTGTGTGTGTGTGTGCGTGTGCGCGCGCGCGCGCGCCTGTCTGCCTGTCCGTCTGTCTGTCTGTCTGTCTGTGTGTATGTCTGCCTGCTGCCTGTATGCCTGCCTGTCTGTCTGTCTCTCTCTCTCTCTCTCTCTCTCTCTCTCTCTCTCTCTCTCTCTCTCTGGGCGATGTCAAGCGAGTTCTCCTCTCCTTATAATATGTTCAAACCACTCTCCCTTGAAAAGGCGGACAACTTCCTTGCCTGAGGCAGGAGTAGGTTGGGGGAGGGGAGGGGGAGGGGGGGGGGGGGAGGAGGGGCAATGCCACCCATGTGCTTGAAAGGAAATGTAACGCGTCCCAAGCAGCTCTTTCGTCACTTCCGGGCTAACATGGCGGAGGTAATGACATGCTATCAACAGCTGAAAGCCGTCACGTGTCGGGACGGTGCTGTTAGTGCTGTCTACACCGAGTGTACTCCTTCCACCGGCCGCTGGCTAATAGGCAATGAACTACTAACTACCCCCCACCCCTCCCCACTTTACCTTTTTTTATGGCCGTGTGTAAGCCTGGAAAGAGTGGAAGGGGAAGAGGAGAGGGGGGGGGGGGGGGGGGGGGGGGGGGGGGGAGACAGTGAGGAGAGCAGCGTGAGGGAGGGAGCAGTGGCCATGTTTTTGGGAATCAGTTTATTTTTCCTGAAAGTAAGCAGATTTTCTCTTCAGGGGCAGGCGCGCGCGTGCGCGCGCGCACGCACACACACATACGCACACACATACGCACGGGTGAACATTCGCATTCGCGCGCGCGCGCAAGCACACACACTCACGCACACACACACACACACACACACACACACACACACACACACACACACACACACACACACACACACACACGGGTGCACGTGCTTGGAGTTTTGCGGGTCTATGACATGGAGTTTTAAAGAGTTTTTAGGATCTATAAAACATGTAGTTTTGATGGTCTATGAGCACGGCGTTTTTGAGGGTCTGTGAGCGTGGATTTTTGATGGCCTATGAACATGGAGTTTTGAGGGTCTATAAACATGGAGTTTTGAGGGTCTACAAACATGGTTGAGGGACTATAAATACGGAGTTTTGAGGGTCTACAAACATGGTTGAGGGTCTATAAACATGGAGTTTTGAGGGGTCTACAGACATGGTTGAGGGTCAATGAACATGGAGCTTTGAGGGTGTATGACCACGGAGTTTTAAGGGTCTACAAACATGGTTTAGGGTCTGTGAACATGGAGTTTCGAGGGTCTACAAACATGGTTGAGGGTCAATGAACATGGAGCTTTGAGGGTGTATGACCATGGAGATTTGCGGATCTATGAACATGCAGTTTTGAGGGTCTATGATAATGGACTTTAGAGGGTCTATGAACATGGAGTTTTAAGGAGTTTTGAGAGTCTATGAACATGGGGTTTTTGAGGATCTATGAACAGGGGGGTTTTGAGGGTCTATGATCATGGACTTTAGAGGGTCTATGAACATGGAGTTTTAAGGAGTTTTGAGAATCTATGAACCTGGAGTTTTGAGGATCTATGAACATGGGGCTTTGAGGGTCTATGAACATGGAATTTTTAAGGCTCTATGACCATGGAGTTTTAAGGGTCTACAAACATGGTTGAGGGTCTATGAACGTGGAATTTTGAAGGGTCTATGAATATGGACTTTAGAGGGTCATGAACATGGAGTTTTAAGGACTTTTGAGGGTCTATAAACATGGAGTTTTTGAGGGTCTATGAACATGGAGTTTTGAGGGTCTATGAACATGGAGTTTTGAGGGTCTATGAACGTGGAGTTTTAAGGCTCTGTAAACAGAATTTTGAGGGTCTGTGAACATGGAGTTTTTGAGGGTCTATGAACATGGAGTTTTGAGGGTCTATGAACATGGAGTTTTGAGGGTTTGTAAACATGGAGTTTTGGGGGATCTATGAACATGCAGTTTTATGGGTCTATGAACATAGAGTTTTAGGGGTCAATGAACATGGAGTTTTATGGTCTAT
>JADBJO010001449.1:17500-25560 GCA_016801955.1 Conus betulinus
AAACGGAACTGAACATTCGTTTCCATGGAGATGGTGCGCTCCCTTAACCACACTGGGTCCAACGCAGCCGCAGTCCGCGCCAGCAATGGCATGACAGCTTACTGTAAGGACGTGAACAGAGACTATACAGCTGTTAAGACGTGAACAGAGACTATACAGCTGTAAGGACGTGAACAGAGGCCATACAGCTGTAAGGACGTGAACAGAGACTATACAGCTGTAAGGACGTGAACAGAGGCTATACAGCTGTAAGGACGTGAACAGAGGCTATACAGCTGTAAGGACGTGAACAGACTATACAGCTGTAAGGACGTGAACAGACTATACAGCTGTAAGGACGTGAACAGAGACTATACAGCTGTAAGGACGTGAACATACTATACAGCTGTAAGGACGTGAACAGAGACTATACAGTTGTAAGGACGTGAACAGAGGCTATACAGCTGTAAGGACGTGAACAGAGGCTATACAGCTGTAAGGACGTGAACAGAGGCTATACAGCTGTAAGGAAGGACGTGAAACATACTCTACAGCTGTAAGGACGTGAACAGAGGCTATACAGCTGTAAGGACGTGAACAGAGGCTAAACAGCTGTAAGGACGTGAACAGAGGCTATACAGCTGTAAGGACGTGAACAGACTATACAGCTGTAAGGACGTGAACAGAGACTATACAGCTGTAAGGACGTGAACAGACTATACAGCTGTAAGGACGTGAACAGACTATACAGCTGTAAGGCGCACAATCTCCGTTTGAATCGCCTGAAGAACTTACGACACCATTTGACAAACCATTGAGCTTTTCGTCTAGTAACGTTTATGAAAAAGGGCAGAAAACAAACAAAAACAAACAAAAACAAAAGCGACATGTGAATCATGTAGTTCTAACTCAGCACAGTCTTCGTCTAAATCGTAGAAAAACAAACTTACCGATATTTGACCAAGTGTGCTCTGTGCTGTCATATCTGCTGTTTGTTCTGTGTGCTCTGTGCTGTCATATCTGCTGTTTGTTCTGTGTGCTCTGTGCTGTCACATCTGCTGTTTGTTCTGTGTGCTCTGTGCTGTCATATCTGCTAGACGATTCAATGTGGCAAGCAGCATTCCTATGGAGTTATGGGCGTGTATTTGTTTTTATCGTGGGAGCAAGTGTTACCCTACTTGTTTGTTGTTTATTGTTCACTGTTCTCTGCCTCATTTTGTATTTACTTTAGTCTTAAAGAAGTGACAGACAGGTCAAAGAGGAAGTAGTTTCCAATTTTGTTCAGCCATTTTTGTTTGTTTGCTGTTGTTTGCATGCAGCTAAAACCTAAAGTCATTACGCTATCAGATTCGTGAACAAGAACCACTGCCGCAAGCAGTTTGTGGCAGTCGTGAGGAGGAGAGTGGCAAGTTACTTGCAGCCCACGAATCACCAGACTGATCGTGGGAGTTGGAGCCACGAATCACCAGACTGATCGTGGGAGTTGGAGCCACGAATCACCAGACTGATCGTGGGAGTTGGAGCCCACGAATCACCAGACTGATCGTGGGAGTTGGAGCCACGAATCACCAGACTGATCGTTGTAGTCAGAACACAATGGTGTCATGGATTCTGTTTCACTGGTTTGAAGCCAGGCAACTAACGTCCACCGCAGACAGTGTACCTTTTGCCGAGGTGTGATATTAGAAGCAGTCAGAGAGAGAGAGAGAGAGAGAGAGAGAGAGAGAGAGAGAGAGAGAGAGAGAGAGTCAGAGAGAGACGAGACAGAGAGAGAGAGAGATGAGACAGAGGCAAAGAGGTGGGGGGAGGAGAGAGAGAAAGAGAGACAGAGTGAGAGAGATGAGAGAGAGGGATAAATGGGAGGGAGAGAGAGAGAGTCAGTGAGAGAGAGAGAGAGAGAGAGGAGATAGAGAGAACAGTGAGAGACAGAGAGAGAGAGAGAGAGAGAGAGTCCGCCATCCGCTACTTATCTCATACGGACCAGCGGAGAGCCCGGGAGTGGCGGATGGGGGGGGAGGGGGGGCGGAGGAGGGAGTTAGTTGGGAGGAGGGACTGAAAAGCTAATAGAAAAGATGTGTAGGGGTTGTGAGGGAGGAGGGTAAGGCAGAGAGAGAAAGAGAGAGAGAGAGAGAGAGAGAGAGGAGACTGACAGACAGACAGAGAGAGAGGGGAGAGAGAGAGAGTGAGAGAGAGAGAGAGGAGAGAGAGAGAGAGAGAGAGAGAGAGAGAGAGAGCTGGGACAAAGAAAGGCAAACTCGATTTGTCACTACTGTCTACGGTAGAGGTGGTGTGGGTTAGACGATGTTTTGTCCATGGATTCCAAGGCCCGTATTGCTGCGTCCTTGGCTTTGCCGTTCATAGGGGACGGGGGGGGGGGGGGGGGGGGTAGTGAGGTAAGGAGGAGGGAGGGGGGGGGATGGAGGGGGAAGATGATCGTAATTGTCCAACAAGAAGAAGAAGATGGACCCCACTTTGGTTTGGACACGAAGGGGGATTGGTTTTGGGTTGTTATCTTTGATGAAAGGAGGTCTCTCTCTCTCTCTCTCTCTCTCTCTCTCTCTCTCTCTCTTTCTCTCTCTCTCTCTCTCTGCCAGCCTGTCTGTCTGTCTGTCTGTCTCTCTCTCTCTCTGTGTCTCTGTTTCTGTCTCTGTTGGCCATCGGACGTGCTCACTTCGCTCTGCAATACTCTTCCGCCCCAGACAGCATGGAACCGCCACCTGCATCCCTCCAGTCTCCAGCCATCAACAGCCCTTCATCCCCTGTTGACATTTCTCACTCCTCAGTCCCTTCCTCCACCCAGCAAAATACTGACCCCCCATCTGATCCTCCCACGCCCACCCCGTGTGTTCTAGAACAGCGTGTGTTGTCACCCTCCCCCACCAGTACTGACCCTCCGACTGCTACTCATTCTATCAACACACTGACCCCCCAGAGTGCCAGCTCTCAGCATCGGATTTCCCCCACACTCTCTCAGATAGCGAGCATGGCCGTTATCACACACCTTCAAAAACAGCTTATCTCAGCCACACGCACTATCTCCAACATGCAGCAAGACATACAGACACTAAAAAAAATAAGCTTGAACACACGTCACAACAGTTGAGCGGAACACTCAGAACTCAGGTGATATGGGGATTAGGGTGAAAAATTCCATAAAGTCATTAAATCAAGATCTTTCACAACAAATCAAACAAGCACAAAATGAACACACACATCTACAGCGCCAGATGAAAGACAGCACAAGCAAACTGCAATCATTCAAAGACAGTTAAAACAACATCAATACTGACATTAGGAACGAGTGCACGCCCTCAAACCAATCAATCAAACACAACAACCAGACAACCAAACAGTCCAGTCCATCATCTACACAGAATGAGTATGCTGTGGAAACATCCAATACATGCAGTGTGCTGTCAGACAGTCCTACAGAGCAAAACACGGGTTCTTCTGTTCCATCAACAAAATCTCTACACAACAAGAACAACCACACATAAACACAATGACAGACATCCTTACTGCCATCAACAAACAGAATCCACACACCCCACCTCTTCTAGCTTTCCTACGACAAAAGACAATCCCAGAAAATTGTAACATGCTGCTATTAGGAGACTGTGTTAAAGGGGGAAGATGAGAAGCAAATCTCAGCAGAACGCTACAGGGTGAAAAATCTGTCTGTGCCTGGCCTGACAGTCCATCACCTGTGTCAGTGGCTGTTATCACAGCCCCCATCACCCCACATCCAACGAGTCACTTTCCATGTGGGGATCAACAGCTGTGACGAAAGGCCAGTGCCTGTAGCAGAGTGGGTTGAGTTAATCCACCTACTCAGGCAAGCGTTCCCCAGCGCTTCACTGCAGGCCTCCTCCATTCCTCCTCCCCTTGGCCTAACCCCCATGGCGTCATGATCCACGGCCAGTCTTCGCCTCTCCTGCCGTCAAGAGGGGATCAGTTACTTAGATAACACCCCCTCCTTCCTCGCCAGATCTGGGCGCCAAAGAAAGCCATGTACCGAGACAGACTGCACCCCAGTTCATATGGCTGCAAAGTCGTTGCCTCCAACATCTGTCCCACTAAACAACCACAAGACCCAGCCATCCAGCTACGTCAGGCCCACCACACGAAGAGCAAGAAGTGACCGTCTGGCAACACAAGACGTTCCTGTGACCACTAACAGTCCCCCTAGTTATGACTTTGAAACTGATTTCCCAGAGAACACTCCCCACTCTTGCAGTGTGTATAATATAGTAGGTTGGCATCAACGCCCTACAAAGCAAACCCCTTCTACAATCCCCTACCACATGTATTCCTTTTCTTCCCCAGTGAATAGGAATGACAATCAGCAATGTAAAGAGTACAGAAACGTGACCTGCACCTCCACCCACATAGCACGTCACCCCCTTCCATGTCCAAACCACACACTAGCAGCAACCAACACACCCCATCTCCAAACACATCTCAGCTGCAACCTCACAACACAGCCTGGCCACAATTTCCCAGCACAGCACAACTACCACCCTCTAATGCCCCATACAATCCACCAACTCCAGACAATGACCACCTCACACTTCCGAACACAACAGTCCTACCACCATCAAACACATTACACTTCCGACCCCCCACCATCACGCACATCCCACAGCAGTCAGCACAACCCCCCAGCCCGCTACATCCATTTGCTGCTCAGTTGTTGAACACAATGACTGCTCAGTTCCTGTCACAGCAACAC
The DNA here is from genome assembly GCA_016801955.1 of Conus betulinus. Lineage (NCBI taxonomy): Eukaryota > Metazoa > Mollusca > Gastropoda > Neogastropoda > Conidae > Conus > Conus betulinus. The sequence continues at coordinate 22,212 of JADBJO010001449.1, forward strand.
CAACCAGCTCCTCTCCCCATGTCCTCATTGAATTGAATTGATATGTCACTGTATGCATCCTTATATTTGTATGTCATTGCTTCATCACTGTCTCTGCATATGTTAATATCCAATGCATAGCACATAGGTATGTACTGAGATAAGCTATTTCATAATCCATGTGCTATGTGTGTCTGCGCATATCTAATTGTTGTGAGCGCATTTTATTATCTAATAGTTTTCTACATGCGTGTGTGTGGGCGCACACATATGTGTGTGTGTGTGTGTGTGTGTGTGGTGTGTGTGTGTGTGTGTGTGTGTGTGTTTTATATATATCTATATATATATATATATATATATATATATATAATATGTGTGTGTGTGTGTGTGTGGTGTGTGTGTGTGTGTGTGTGTGTGTGTGTGTGTGTGTTTGATTTTTCTTTGTTTGGCCTGCTGCAGTCTGTCGTGTGCTGTGATATGTATTGCATTATACTATACGACTTATTACTCTTGTATCAAGAAGTGCCTTCAGTGGTGTTGTGGACAAAAAAAGTATACAACAGAAGACTTTGTAAAAGCGCCAGACTGTGTGTGCCTTACAGCCCTTATGGGAAAGAGACTGAACAAAGCCTCTGCAGCAGCAGACTTCTGCAAAAACACTGCTTACTGCGAGCGAGGCAATATTGTGCATTGCCAACTCGTAGCTACATGTGCGGCTATGTGATTTGTGTATTTGTGAGTGAGTGGCTTTTTTCCACTTGTTTTCATTTTGAGTTTTTGGTACTCTGATTTTTTTGTCTTAAGTTTTAATTTTCCTTTTTCCCCTCTTCCTTTGTCCCCTTAAGTGTAAGTTTGCTTCAGAAGTGCTTCCTTTGGTGAGGAGTGTATATTTCCATTTCAGAAACGTGTATCCATAAGTATACCATCTGGCCGAGGAGCTTACGGACAGATACTGTAAAGATTTTTTCTTCTCATACGCTTCTGGTTTCCTAAAAGTTGTTACGGTGTGTAAACCAGCCCCATTTTCGCTCTTTTATGCGATTTTATTCTGTTCCTTGATTATACACATCTTAACGTCACCTAACGAGCAAAATCGTCGTCTCCTATTATCATCACATCAGTACACAACTAGAAATGAGCAAGAACCAGTCTGCATGGCCATGCAAAGAAGGACTCCGAATCTGTCACCTTAATATCCAGCATGCAGTTAACAAGACATCAGATATATCAACACTGATTTGGAATCATGGTAACCCTTTCATATTTTAGGACTCTCTGAATCCAGATTAACTGCACACATTAGCGACAATGATATAACTATTCCAGGATATAACACAATCCGGAGAGATCTACACAACCGAAAGAGACGAGTCTTCTTATCTACATCAGCGAAATCCTTAGCTTCAAACGACTTCTACACCTAGAAAGTAAGATGTAGAATGTGTCTTGATAGAAGTTAAATTGAAAAGAAACCCTTCCCATTTTGTTGGATTCTGCTTCAGGAACCCATCTGAAAGGGTAAACTGAGTCGACAAATTTATTAAAATGATGGATGCAGTCTCGCTAGAATCCAAGGAAACCATTTTATTTGGAGACTTTAACATAGATCTTCTAAAAATGCAAAACCAATGGACACAAGCATTCAATCTATTTAATATGCATCAACTCATCGATTCTCCAACGAGAGTCACACCAAACTCGAAGACACTTATCGACCATATTTATATTTCAGATAAAACTAACGTAGCAGAAGCCTGCGTCCCTGTTTCTAAACTGTAGTGATCATTACCCAGTTTGTATCACATGGTCCAAAAAAGGGAGTAAAAAATTCCCCAAACGGGACACAAGACATAATCTACCGTTGGTTTACAATTTTAACAACCAAGATTTTCTGCATGACGCTTAACTCAAATCTCTCTTCGGTTTCAACATAACTCATCCAGATCTTGCTGTTGAATTTTGGATTAAAACATTTACAGAAATATATGACAAACACCGCCCCTCTAAAAAACGATTAGAGTACGACATGATCCTAAACCGGTATGGTACACTTAAGAGTTACAGGAGGCAGGTTACCTTAGAGATATGCTTAAACAACGTGGCTATGAAGAGGAATCAGAAGCGCAGAGAAAAAAAAAACGAAATTTTATCGAGAACTACTATCATCAAACCAGAACCCAAAATTGGTATGGAGAGCTATTAACGAGCTTACAGTCTTCCTCAAAATCCACTCTGATTAAAGACATCTCTGTCGAACAACAACTGAACACCCACTTTTGCACTATAGCCAATGAAATTGTCCCGACAGATTCTTCCAGATCAAACGACCTTCAAAAACTGAAACAATATTGCCTAGATAAAGCATCAAGTCTGACCTTTATATTCTACCAATAACAGTCTTTGAAGTTTATCACTACCTAACGCACCTCAAAACAGTCAGGTACCTGCGGGTGGATGGCCTAGACGGCAAAATCCTCAAACTATCAGCTCCAGCAATTACAGATACGTTAACATGCATCTTCAATTTATGCATCGACAAAAATCATTTCCCGATAGTTTCAAAAAAGCGAAAGTCACACCTATCTACAAAGCAGGTGACAACTCAGACCCTGCAAACTACAGACCAATTTCAATCATTTCCACTATTTCCAAACCCTTGGGAAAAACACATAAACAACACACATTACACCACCTTAATACTTACCACTTGCTTCATCCAAGACAGTCCGGGTTCCGACACAACTATAAATACCACACAGCCCTAATCAACCTCGTTGATGACTGGCTAAATAGCATTAACAACAACAGATATTGTGGTGTCCTATTTATTGATTAAAAAAAAGTACTTGATGTGATAGACCATAACCTTTCTTCTTCGAAAATTAAAATTGTATGGCTTATCCACAAAAACTGTTACGCTTTTTTCACTCATATCTCACAAATAGACAACATGTGTGAAAATAATACAACTTTCTCTTCATTTCAAACACTTTCCTATGGCGTCCCACAAGGCTCTATCCTGGGTCCCTTACAGTTCACCATTTACATCAATGATCTACCTCTCCATATCACATCCACCTGTGAACTCTTTGCTGATGATACAACAATGCACACAAATCATTCTGATGTTACATGTTCTTGCACAAACTTTACGATTAATCACATGTCACTTCACCCTCAAAAAAACTAAATCCATGCTTATTACAAACTAGGCAAAAAGACAAAATCTCACTATTAAGTTCCCTCCTGTGCGTCTTAAAAACCTACCCGTTGAACAGGTTACATTCCTCAAAATGCTAGGAGTAACAATTGATAACACATTAGTTGGCAAGCTCACATAACCTCACTGTGCAAAAATTTCGCAGAAAGT
>JADBJO010001449.1:25720-40720 GCA_016801955.1 Conus betulinus
TCAAATTAGTCCTAAAAAGCAGTAGTCTTCTGGACTCGGACTATAAAAAGATTCAAGTTCTCCCCTTAAGTCTGAGATTAGAATACAACAAAGGGATCATAATGCACACAGATTGTGTCTGGGAAGGCACCCTCAACATTAGTTCACAGATTCTCAATTAATTCCTCAAGGACTCTACCCAACTTCATGTCCCTGTTCCTAGAATTGACTTATTCAAATCCAGTTTAACATATTCAGGTTCCTGTCAATGGAACTCGCTCCCTGAATCAACCAAACAACACCAATGCATATCAACCTTCAAACACCATTATTTCAACCATCTTATGTGCCAATACTTGCATACTCCGCCATAAATCCACTACCAACCACCACCACCACCCTCTTTCCCTAATGTATGACCCTGACTATTTAGAAAGTGTTTTGTGCTTAAAATACACATGTTATTCTGTGTAGTAGTATGTCTTATACGAGTTGCGCGCGCGCGCGGCGCGCGTTTGTGCTTATTTTCATTTTTTCCCCCTGGTGCTTCAAATCGATTGTCTTGCATCTCCTTGGAATGTTTTTGATTGTCAGATTGTTCTAATGCTCTTTCCCGCACCCACTCTCGCCTCTTTGTCCCTCTCTCTCCCTTTCGCTCTCTCTCTCGCCCTTCCCTGCACTCCTTTCACTCTCTCTCTCTCTCTCTCTCATCATTTTACTTTTTTTTTCTTTCTTTTCTTTCTTTGTATCGTATTGTAGTTCTAGTCACTTTTTGCATGCTTCTTTTGTTACCTTATCTTATTTTGAATTGTTGACCCTACTCAGGGCGAGGGTGTATATTGATTTGCATGTGTTGTGTACGTATATTGATGTGTTGTGTGTGGATATTGATGTATCGTGTGCATATCGATGTTTTGTGTACTCAGCCACCGCCCAGGGTGTCCCTGCACTGCAAACCACATCGCCAAGTACTCCGTGCAGCTGTCGCCGGCTCCAGACCTGGGCCAGCCCCGCTCCTGGGACGTGCCAGCGTCCAACAGCCGCAGTTGTCCATCCCGGGCCTGAGGCCCTTCACCCAGTACTGCGCCTCCCTCACCTTCCTCACCGCGGCGGCTTCCGCTCCCCCACCTCCCGGAAGCAGTGCATCGTCACGCCGCAGACACGTAAGGGTTACCGTTGCGACCCCCCCCCCCCCCCCCCCCCAGCTTCTATGTCTATACTTCTGTGTGTGTGTGTGCGTGTGGCGCTGCGCGCGCGCCGTGTGTGTGTGTGTGTGTGTGGTCTGTGTCTCTCGCTCTGTTTTTTCTCTCTCTGTGTCTCTGTCTCTCTTTCTCCCTCTCTGTGTCTCCGTCCTCGCCCCCCCCCCCCCCCCCCCCCCCCCCCCCCCGTCGTCTCTGTCTCTGTCCTCTCTCTCTCTCTGTCCAGTTCTCTGGTCTACCTATCTGTCTCCTTCCTCTCTCCGTCCCTCCTCTCTCTGTTCCTCCTTTATCTGTCTATGTTTCTCTTCTCTCTCTCTCTCTCTCTCTCTCTCTCTGTCTCCACTTTCTGTCTTTCTCTCTCTCTCTCTCTCTCTCTCTCTCTCTCTTTCACCTTCCCCCCTCTCTTTTTTCTACGTCCTCTTCTATGTCTCTGTCTGTCCTCTGTCTCTGTCTCTCTCTCTCTCTCCCCCTCGTCTCTCTGTCTCTGTCTCTCTCTGTCTCTCTCTCTCCCTCTTCCCTCTCTCTCTCCCCTCTCTCTCTCTCTCTCTCTCTCTCTCTCTCTCCTCTCTCTCTCTCTCTCTCTGTGTCTCTCTCTCTCTTGGCGGTCCCCGACCTCCCGGAAGCAGTGCATCATCACACGGACCGACACTAGGGGTGGGGAGTGGGGATGGGATGGGGGGTCAGGTTGTGAATAAGGTGACGGCGGGGGTGGTCAGGGGGGAGGGGGGGGGGGGGTCGGCTTGGACACGAGTTGAGCCCGTACCAGAGTCACTGCCTGTGGCCCCGAGCTGGACAGTTTCCGTTGCAGTTTCATCAAGGTGTCTGCGTGAGGACCCGTCCCTTGACGTTACACCACATCCGCTGAAGTTTGGAGACCACACTGCGCTTGATTTAGAACTGATGGATCAGTGACGTCATGACCCAGATGAGAGCACTGAAGAGAGGAGTGGTGAGCTGTCCAGCTGATGGATCAGTGACGTCATGACCAAGATTAGAGCACTGAAGAGCAGTGGTGAGGTGTCCAGCTAGACAAGCATCTTCTTCATTTTTAAAACGAGATGACTGAAGGGGGAAAACGAGGTGACTGAAGGGGGGAAACGAGGTGACTGATGTCCAGCTGGGGAAAACGAGGTGACTGAAGGGGGGAAAACGAGGGTGACTGAAGGGGGAAAACGACGAGGTGACTGAAGGGGGGAGAAAAACGAGGTGACTGAAGGGGGGAAAACGAGGTGACTGAAGGGGGGAAAAACGAGGTGACTGAAGGGGGGGAAACGAGGTGACTGAAGGGGGAAAAACGAGGTGACTGAACTGGGGGGGAAAACGAGGTGACTGAACGGGGGAAACGAGGTGACTGAAGGGGGGAAAACGAGGCGACTGAACGAGGGGGGGGGAAAACGAGGTGACTGAAGGGGGAAAACGAGGTGACTGAAGGGGGGAAAACGAGGTGTGACTGAAGGGGGGAAAACGAGGTGACTGAGGGGGGAAAACGAGGGTGACTGAAGGGGGGAAAACGAGGTGACTGAAGGGGGGAAAACGAGGTGACTGAAAGGGGGGAAAACGAGGTGACTGAAGGGGGAAAACGAAGCAAATTCTGAAAAGAAACAGTATTAGTTCCGCCAGACGGTGTAGACAAACAGATCACAGGGCAAAACACAGGAGTTCGACCTCTTGAGTCAAAAACAAACAACATTTAGGACGATGAAAATGAAGAACGAGCAAACACATGTCTTCTCATATTCGGCGCAATTTCTTTCTTTTTTTTATAAAAAAAAAAAAAAAAAAAATGAGAAGAGAAGTAGTTGCCCATTCTTCGTTTTCACTGTCCTAACTGTTATATGTTTGTGCCCGAGGAAGACCCAAGAGGTCGAAATGCAGTTGTGCCTTGTCTGTAATCTGTTTGTACCGTCTGGCGGAACTTATACTGTTTCTTTCTTTTTTTTTTTTTTAAAGGGTCTCCGTCGCCTGCAGCTGTAGGAAAGTTGTTTGGGGCCAAGCCTCAGACTGAGATTATTATGCTGCAGTTGTGTTGATTTTAAGGGTGGTGGTGGGGGGGGGGGGGTGGTGGGTGTAGGGGTGGGATGGAGGGAAATGGGTATGCTGCTTGTTCTCCACTTTGGACCGCTTGGGCATCTGAGATTTACGTCAAGATTTTCGTTGGTTGAATGGTGGGATGGGGGGGGGGGGGGGGGTGGGGGGGGGGGGGGGGGGGGGGGGGGGAGGAGGAGGAGGACTTTGGTCCTTTAGGGAATGCAGTCTGAGGTGTTAGTAGGGGGGGGAGGGAGGGAAGGGGTGATAATAACCCATCAAAAAAGAAAGATAATGTAACACAATAGGTTTTGAATTCGCTTATTATTTCCTTCTGTCTTTGGTTCTTTCCTCCTTGCAGTCGTGATCTGGAGTGATCCCTTTTTCTCCCATTTGCTTCCCTTGTTTGTTTTGTTTGTTTGTTTGTTTTTTAGTCGCCACGATGTCTCTCCCTTTCTTCATCCACCTTGTTTTTATTTTTTTGCTTGTGTTGTTTTAGTGTGTGTGTGTGTGTGTGTGTGTGTGTGTGTGTGTGTGTGTGTGTGTGTGTGTGTGTGTGTGTGGGTGCGTGTGTGTTGACCGAGAACTGACATTTTAATTTTAATTCCTTCCCATTACATACACTTTACAAAGTTTGTTCCCATTATACACGCTTTACAAAGTTTTGTACACCGGTAACACAAGAAACTTCAAACGGGTTTAGAACGGGGTAAAAATAACCAAAGAATTGCTTTCAGACTATTTTGTTCAGTATTTTTTTTTATTTAATGAAATATAATCCTCTAAATCCAGCAACCGTATACTGAAAGCTAAGATGTTCTTTCAGTGTACACACATTCAGCTTTTATCTATTCAGCTTTTTTTTTCTTCATTTCTTTTATAAAGCCTAGTTTTTTGCTGTGTGCAAATTACGTTTCCTAAGATTGTTGGAAGCCGAGGCAGATAAAGCATTGTCTTTTTATGTGTTTGTCTTTCCGAAATAGCTCAATTGGTAGTGCGCCGGACACATAATCTTGTGATCATTGGGTTGCGGGTTCAAATCTCCGCCAGGCTGTTTCGATACAAGGAGTTCTTCCCTCGGAGTCAACATTGGTTGTGACTCCATTTCCCGTACAGTCCATCGAATGAAACTATAAAAACCGAGGTTCCGTGTGTGAACGCACGCATAACATCTTGCACACACATCAGATCCCGTCACCAACTTTCGGAAGAGGAGGCCAGTTTGGCCGTTGGTATGGATGACACGTGACACATAGCATGTACCCTGAGTGAGAAATGGAAAGAATGAATGAAGAAAGAAAGGAAACTGAGGAACAATATTGACTGGATGACGAGGGAAACTACTGAATGAAGCGCCGGCAGGCAGCTCTTCAGTCGGCACTACCCAGGTAGGCAGCCCGTTGTGTACACCAGAGTGTGGATTGTCAGCGCCTAGAATCTTTGATAAGGAGCTTTATAAATGCTATATAATTATTATTTTGTTCATTATTATTATTATTATTATTATTATTGTTGTTGTTAATTGTTTATTATTACTATTATTATTATTTCTAAGCTTTCGTTTCAAATCAGTCGAGAGACAGGCCTTTTGGGCTGTGCACGGGAGAGAAGTCTCCACACTAGTTGCTCTGGGTGACACTGGAAAGGCACCCTGGGAGAGCGTAGACCTGTGCCAACATGGAACAGTCCCATGCACCCTGGATCCCGGAAATGGACAAAATCCTACCAGTTTGTGGTTTATCAACACATGCATTCATTGTTCCTTCAGAAGTTGGCGATAGCAAATGTTGAATTTGGAATGACAAAGAAAGGAAGACAGACAGAAAGAAAGAAAGGGGAGAAAAAAGCAATACTGGAACCGTCTTTGATTCAGATCTGGATCCGTCTTATGAATCGGATCGGCATCGAAATGGTCACATTCCATCTTTTAACCAAGTGTTTTGAAGATCGCGTGTAGTAGGGTCTTTTTTTTGTTTGTTTGTTTGTTTTGTCGTTCATATTTTTGAAAGGAGCGTGTAATCTTGCTGACATGACATCCGTCTGTACGGAGAGACATGGTGTTGCGCCATGGATCAGTCAATTGTGGAGTTGCAGCGCCTACTGTGGCTGAAGAGCCTGATCCTCGAGCAGCAGACTCTGTTGCTGTTGCTGCAGGTGAAGTCTCCGTCATGAGTGTCTGTGGGGTGCCGACGCCATTCTTTGCCATCTGAGGCGCCTCCGTTTCCCCATTGGGCCTGTCTCCTCTGCTCTGCTTGCTTGATGCCGGCCTTGATGGTGGACCAGCTGACCCGGTCTGAAGCTGCTGGCCTGTTCTATGGGCCTGTGGAGCCGCTGACAGTCAGAGAGAAAGAAGCCAACAGACACGGATGACAACTCCATCCCGTCTGCACAAAAGAGACATGCTCCTATGTAGAGTGCCAACACATAACAGCACCGCTTTTTTACATGTCCTGATGGGCCTGCCCTCTCTCTCTCTCTCTCTGTCTCTCTCTCTCTCTCTCTCTCTCTCTCTCTCTCTCTCTGTCTCTCTTTCTGTCTCTCTGTCTCTTACTCTCTGTCTCTCTCTGTCTCTTCTCTCTCTGACTATGTCTCTGTCTCTCTGTCTCTTCTTTGTCTCTCTCTCTCTGCCTCTCTTTGTGACTCTCTCTCTCTCTTTCTCTTTATGTCTCTCTGTCTCTTTCCCCTCTCTCTCTCATCCCCCCCTTCTCTCTCTCTCTCCCTCCTTCTCTCTCTTTCCCTCTCCTCCCTCTCTCTCTCTCTCTCTCTCTCTCTCTCTCTCTCTTTCTCTCTCTCCCCCCCCCCCCTTGTTCTCCTTTATTTCTAGTTCTCCTGTATGGTTTCTTTTACTTAACTTTTTTTTCTCCCGACTTTTTTTTTTAATTCTTCTCATTCTGTGTTTTCTAATGTCCCTTTTGTTTCCCTCGGATGAAGAAGCAGTTTTTTACGTAGTAAAGTAAAATCCGTGTGCGTGCTTTTTTTTTTTTTCTTTAATCATAAAACGGATCTTAAATATTTAAGGAGTTGAGTGTCGGTGGAATTCAGCAAGCCAAGGAAGACAACAGCAGCAAGTGTCAGTTGTGTGTGTGTGTGTGTGTGTGTGTGTGTGTGTGTGTGTGTGTGTGTGTGTGTGTGTGTGTGTGTGTGTGTGTTGTTGTTTGTTGTTGTTGTTGTTGTTGTTGTTGTTAATGGGGAGTGTGTGGTTTTTTTTGTGTGTGTGTGTTTTTCTTTTTTTAGGATTCTAGAGCGCTTTTTACTGACACTAAAATAAATTCGTCAAAATTTTTTTTCTCCACCGGACAACGTGGACAAACGAAATCACAAGACAAAACACGACGCTTTTCGACCTCGTAGGTCTTTTTTTTTCAGCCGAGAGAAACAACACTCAGGACAACGAAAATGAAGAACGAGCAATCGCTTATCTTTGTTGTTTCATTCAACGCCCATCTTGCACCGAATATGACAAGTGATTGCTCGTCCTTCGTTTTCGTTGTCCTTAGTGTTGTTTATCTTGCCTGAAGAAGACCTAAGACATCGAAACGTGTCGTGTTTTGTCTTGTGATTTTTTTGACCATGTTATTTGGCGGAGTTGGATTTCATACATTTTTTTTTACAGATTTGTTAAGATATCCGCCTGCCGTCGTCGCCTTATTTTGCAACTTAATCCCTTTTAAAAAACAACAACAACAACAAAAACAACAACAACCGAGGATAATTCTTCGCTTGAACTCTTCTTAAAACACCATCATATACTCACGGTCAACATATGCTCTGCTGGTCGTCTTTAACCGTACATTGAATGCACCATCTGAATATGTAAACCTACTCCATTACATTGAATGCACCATCTGAATATGTAACCTACTCTCTTACATTGAATGCATCATCTGAATATGTAACCTACTCTATTACATTGAATGCACCATCTGAATTTGTAACCTACTCTCTTACATTGAATGCACCATCTGAATATGTAACCTACTCTCTTACATTGAATGCATCATCTGAATTTGTAAACTACTCTCTTACATTGAATGCACCATCTGAATGTGTAACCTACTCTATTACATTGAATACACCATCTGAATGTGTAACCTGCTCTCTTACATTGAATACACCATGTGAATATGTAACCTGCTCTCTTACATTGAATACACCATGTGGATATGTAACCTACTCTCTTACATTGAATACACCATGTGGATATGTAACCTACTCTCTTACATTGAATGCACCATGTGAACATGTAACCTACTGTATTGCATTGAATACACCATGTGAACATGTAACCTACCCTCTTACATTGAATACACCATGTGAACATGTCACCTACTCTCTTACATTGAATACACCATGTGGACATGCAACCTACTCTCTTACATTGAATACACCATGTGGACATGTAACCTACTGTATTGCATTGAATACACCATGTGGACATGTAACCTACTCTCTTACATTGAATACACCATGTGGACATGTAACCTACTCTCTTACATTGAATACACCATGTGGACATGTAACCTACTCTCTTACATTGAATACACCATGTGGACATGTAACCTACTGTATTGCATTGAATACACCATGTGGACATGTAACCTACTGTATTGCATTGAATACACCATGTGGACATGTAACCTACACTATTACATTGAATACACCATGTGGGCATGTAACCTACACTATTACATTGAATACACCATGTGGACATGTAACCTACTCTATTACATTGAATACATCATGTGGACATGTAACCTACTCTATTACATTGAATACACCATGTGGACATGTAACCTACTCTATTACATTGAATACACCATGTGAATATGTAACCTACTCTATTACATTGAATACACCATGTGAATATGTAACCTACTCTGTTACATTGAATACACCATGTGAATATGTAACCTACTCAATTGCATTGAATACACCATGTGAACATTAACCTACTCTCTTACATTGAATACACCATGTGAACATGTAACCTACTCTCTTACATTGAATATACCATGTGAACATGTAACCTACTCTATTACATTGAATACACCATATGAATATGTAACCTACTCTATTACATTGAATACACCATGTGAATATGTAACCTACTCTATTACATTGAATACACCATGTGAATATGTAACCTACTCAATTGCATTGAATACACCATGTGAACATGTAACCTACTCTCTTACATTGAATACACCATGTGAACATGTAACCTACTCTATTACATTGAATACACCATGTGAATATGTAACCTACTCTATTAACGCTCATCCCCACCCCCACCCTGTCGCCAATCCCTCTTGACCTCCCTCACCTACCATCCTCTTTCCCTCCACCCCACCTCTCTCTCCCTCTGTTTCTGTTTGTGTGTTTGTTTGTTTGTTTGGGTTCCTTCTGTTTGACTACTCGCCATGTTGTTATTACGTTGATGAACAGCGTGCTTGTCATTGTAGAGTTACATTACATGACGGTGCTGCTGTGTTGAATTGTCACTATTGTTACATACATGACGGTGTTGTTATGTTGAATTGTCATTGTAGAGTTACATTACATGACGGTGCTGCTATGTTGAATTGTCATTGTAGTTACATTACATGAAGGGTGCTGCTATGTTGAATTGTCATTGTAGTTGCATTACATGACGGTGCTGCTATGTTGAATTGTCATTGTAGTTACATTACATGACGGTGTTGCTATGTTAATTTTTCACTGTAGAGTTACATTACATGACAGTGCTGCTATGTTGAATTGTCATTGTAGTTACATTACATGACGGTGTTGCTATGTTAAATTTTCACTGTAGAGAGTTACATTACATGATGGTGCTGGCTGCTATGTTGAATTGTCATTGTAGTTACATTACATGACGGTGTTGCCATGTTAAATTTTCACTGTAGAGTTACATTACATGACGGTGCTGCTATGTTGAGTGTCATTGTAGTTACATTACATGACGGTGTTGCTGTGTTGAATTGTCATTGTAGTTACATTACATGACGGTGTTGCTGTGTTGAATTGTCGTTGTAGTTACATTACATGACGGTGTTGCTGTGTTGAATTGTCACTGTAGTTACATTACATGACGGTGCTGCTATGTTGAATTGTCATTGTAGAGTTACATTACATGACGGTGTTGCTGTGTTCAATTGTCAACGTGAACGAAATTTCGTGAAATAATGTATTCATGACAAGGACAGATTGTAAGACTAGCCCTTGCTCTAAAATCTCCATCCTTGTGTATTAAAAAATCGATCAATCAGTCAGTCACTCACTCACTCTCATTCTCTCTCTCTCTATCTCTCTCTCTCTCTCTCTCTCTCTCTCTCTCTCTCTCTCCCATCTCTATGTTCCTCTCTCTCTCTCTCGCTTCCTCTCTCTCTCCCCCCCTCTCTCCCCCTCCCCTCTCCCTTTCACTCTCCCTATCTCTCTTACCCTCTCTCTCCCTCTCTCTTCCTCTCTCTCTCTCTCCCCCCCTCTCTTTCACCCCTGTCTCTTTCTGTCTCTCCTCTCTCTCTCTTTCTGTATCTCCCCCCTCTCTCTCCTCGCCTCTTTCTGTCTCTCTGTGTCTTTCTCTCATCCCTCTCTCTCTGTCGTTCTCTGTCTTTCTTTCCCTCTCTCTCTCTCGTTCCCTCTCTCGCTCTCTCTCTCTCTCTCTCTCTCTCTCTCTCTCTCTCTCTCTCTCTCTCTCTCTCTGCGTCTCTTTTTTCCATATCTCTCTTTCCCTCTCTCTCTCTCTGTCTCTGTCCTCTCTCTCGCCTCTCTTTGTTTTCCCCCCCTCTCTCTCCCTTCTCTCTCTTCCTCCCTTTCTATCTCCCTATCTCTCTTTCTACGTCTCTCTCATCCCGGTCTCTCTCTTCCCCTGTTCCTCTCCTCTCGCTCTTACATTTTCCTCGCGCCACCTGCTTTCCCCCTCTCTTTCTCTTTCCTCTCTGTCTGTAGACCTGTCTCTCTGTCTTATTCTGTCTCTCCCTTTCTCTCCTCTCCCTCTCTCTCTCTCCTCCGCTCCCTACTCTCTCTTCACTCTTTCCCTCTNTCTCCAAAAAGTAATTTACGTGATTCTGTCAACTGACAGCAAACCAAAAGCCAGTCCTTTTGTGGCTCAGTATCCAGAAATCAGAAATCCCCCCATCATTCAAACTACATCTGAACAACTTCACCCCTTTACAGAACGTTTCTACAAATGGCATCGCAAGTACTGGCGAGTCAATATTGGCCTATTTATCAGCCTAATCATCCCCAGTTCAACCATTAAACTATTCCTGTTGTTGTATGAGGTTGCAAGTGTCAATACGCATTCGTGATTAGTATGGATATATTGGAATAGTTATAATGCATATCAAATGGTGCACTGAATTTCACTGTGAGAGTAAGTTTTTCTATATAAACTGAAATTCTAAAAAGTGTGCCGTGCGTGCGTGCGTGCGTGTGTGCGTGCATGAGGGTGCGCGCGCGCAGGCGTGTGTGTGTGTATTCCTGAGCGCGCGCGCGCGCGCGCGCGTGTGTGTGTGTGTGTGTGTGTGTGTGTGTGTGCGCGCGCGAGCGCGCTTATTTGTGCGCGTGTTTCAAAGAACCAGGAGTGGAAGAATTTGTAATCCACCAGATTACATCTGTCCCTCCTCGAAAGTGCGTATATAGGCCTATCTATGTATATGTCAGTTACTGTAATGTGTTTGTATGATCTTAATCATTATGGTGAGTCACAGTTTTTGCCGGGCCAATATCATTTCACCTGGTACTTAGTGCAAAAGAGTTTTTGAATTTGACATTGATTCATTTGTGGCTTTTGATCAAGAGTTCCGATTTTTTTTTTTTCTCTTCTTCTCTCTTCTTGTCTTATATGAATATAGTCGTTGGAAAAAATGAGTGTTTGTTACGAACAGTTCGGGTATCCCTTCCCTTTCTATATTTCATTGTTTATTATTGTGTATTATATTTGTACTTGGCTGCAATTTCTTTGTTTTCTTCTTTTGTTATTTTACTGTACCATGCAAGTAACACGTAACGAGTGGCCATCTGCTGATGGCCTACGAGTAGGTTTTTTGAATATTTGTTATAAGCTTAATGATGTATCTGATATTCTTTTCAATCATGGTAAAAGCTTCCACATATTCGGCTTTTCGGAAACAAGGTTATCCCACCAAGTGTCCGACTCAGAACTAATAATACCAGGCTGTAATGTAGTGTGCAAAGACCCATCCAAATTTAGAGAAACAGGTCTTATTATATATATTCATGAAAGTTTAAACTTTAAGCAAATCTCGTCTCTAGAAAAATACCAAGTAGAATCCTTATGGATCGAATTACAGCTGAAAAAATCGAAACCTATTCTTATAAGCTTTATATATAGAAACCCAGTGGAGCGAACTGATTGGATAGATGAATTTTCTTTAATGATGGAGGAAGCATCCTTATTCTCTTATGAACATATATGACTAGGTGATTTCAATATTGATTAATTAAAATCGAACAAATCTTGGACAGAAACTTACAAATCATTTAACCTCGACCAACTAATAGGCAAACCAACAAGAGTCATCGCTACCTCCCAAAACACTTATTGACCGTATATATGCTTCTTAGTTAACACCATGATAGAAATATGCTCACCGACGTTCGGTTGCAGCGACCATTTCTCCAGTGTGTTTTACATGGTCCAAGCGAGGAGCTAAAGTTCCAAACAATTTCCACAAGATAATTACCTATAGAAACTTTTCAAAATTTGACAATGACTCCTTTCAGCGGGATTTAATGAACTCATTCTTTTCCACGGTCTATCAATTCACAGACCCCAACGAGGCTTTAGAAGTCTGGTATCATAGTTTCCTTAATGTTTATGATAAGCATGCCCCATTTAAAACAATGCGTGTTAGCAACAATCCTAAAAAAACCCTGGATAACTAAAGATATAGACATTGCTACCGACTTAAGAGAGTCGCTGTTAGTGTCAGGGAGTCGAGATTCCTAAAAAAAAAAAAAAAAAAGAAACTTAGTCAATTACCTAAAACGATCGTCAAAGAAAAAAAGTATTTCAAGATCTTATTTCTTCCAAAGCAGATAACAGATCTATTGGAAAGTGATAAACGAGCTTACTAATAAAAATGCGAAAGGTCATACTACCTCGCCAAAAGATTATCATCTGATGTCTTGAATAAACATTTTTGTGACATAGCTAACTCAACAATAAAAATAAACAGAACGTCAGAAAAATAAATTGGATATTCTTCAGGACTTTGCAATTCTAGAAATATATCCTCTCTTTCAAATATACCATTTATGGGTGTGCATGAAGTGTATAAATCTCTAAGTAGCCTAAAACAAAGTAACACAAGTGGTCTTGATGGCATGGCATTGATGGGAAAATCTTAAAATTGTCAGCCCCAGTAATCGCCGAAACGCTGACTTACATCTACAACCTATGCCTTGCAAAAAATTATATTCCAAAAGCTTTTAAAGTTGCTAAAGTTACATACCATCTATAAATCAGGTGACTATGCTGATCCCTCAAATTATAGACCCATCTCCATCTTGTCTATACTCTCTAAACCTTTGGAAGATCATATAAACAAACACATTCTTAATCACTTCAACTCCTTCGATCTGTTTCATCCAAACCAGTCCGGATTCAGGGACCAACAATTCTTGTCACTCAGCATTAACTAATCTTGTGGACCAGTGGCTTATTAACATAAACAATAATAAAATCACAGGTGTTCTAGTAGTAGACTTTATGAAAGCATTTGATGTCGTCGACCACAGTCTTCTACTTGAGAAATTAAAGATCTATGGCCTAACTGACAACGCTTTGGAACTTCTATCTTCATTTCTCTCAGACAGGAAACAGTGTGTTTCGGTAAACAGATCAAATTCTTCCATTCTACCTGTTAAGTACGGCGTCCCCCAAGGCTCAGTCCTTGGGCCAATACTATTTTTTCTATATATAAACGATCTACCTCTGTTTTTTACAACTTTATGTGAGATGTTTGCCGATGATACCACTATCCACACCTGTCACGATAGATTAGATAGCATTTTTATCTCCTTACAAGAAAGTATCAACAAGTTATTGGAATGGTCTGAACTTAATCATATGCGACTCCACCAAAAAAAAAACTAAATACTTATTAATTACTACCAGACAAAAACGTCAAAATCTTTCTTGCAGCAATCATTACCTTTGTATTAATGGAGAAAATCTCGAAGAAGTTGATCACCATATGATCCTAGGTGTTATTATTGATAACAATCTGTCATGGTCGAATCATATTGCGTTATTATGTAAAAATGTGTCCAGAAAGATTTACCAGCTTTCCAGAATGAAACAGTTTTTTAGACCAACATAGCTGTAAGTTGTTCTTTCATGCCTATGTTGAATCTTACATAAACTATGCCTCAACAATATGGGATTCTGCTAGTGATAATATTTTAAAAACCTTTATTCAGTTTACACAGACGTGTCATTAAACTGATCCTCCTGAAGTCCTCCTCCCCTACTTTCTCGGAATATAAACATTTAGGAATTCTGCCTCTAAAATGGAAAAAGCTATCTTTATGTTTTAAAATAAATGTCCGACCGTGCCCCTATGAATTTGAAAAAACAGATTTCGAAATGAAGAAGATTCGTCATGTTTTTACAAGATAAAAACACGCACACACACAACATAAGATGCTCTTACAGTTTCAGATAAAATGTTTTTATTACAAAACCAGATCCCAGATACGTGCTATAAATGAGTTTAAAGTCAGACATACGATGGTGGGAGGGAAGGGGGGGTGGTGGGTTCAATTCCCATTAGAGACATGTATCTGTAGCCTTTGTCTGCCCCGACAGACTACTACCCAGAATTAAGTTTGACATAGGCGAAAGTAGGAAGACTGTAACCACACAGTCGAGTTTCGTTCACTTCATGGGTGCGTCTTTGAGAGTGTTGCCCAAATGTCCTTACCAACACTGCAGGTGTCTGTATCTCTCGGGCCTGGTTGGTGCCAAGATATCTTCATTATCCCATCTTTGTTGTTTAGATTAAAAAGTCTGAAATTCTGCTCACCATCCTTACCCTGCACTCATGATGACCTCAGTTTTGATTCCCTAAACACGTCTCATCTTGATGAGTTTGTGTTGGTTCATTGGCATCACTAGTTCATAGGCTCTGTCGGTAGACGGACGTGAAGGCATTCTCAAAGGGTACGCTTACATATCCTTGCTTTGTAAAAAGCAATTACTGTCTTCAGTAAAAAAATTAGGTGATATACTGTGTGTATTGGATCAGAGCAGGCACTACTAGACACTACCACTCAGCTCTAGTGCAGCATCTTTTCTAGTGTATCTCCCTCTGACGGATGGATGTCAACTGCTCCATGTGATGACCAGTGCTAGGGCTGCAGCAGGAGACACCAGGGTGTGGCTGTGGGCAGAGGCTGCAATGAGTAGTGTGGAAGTCATGCCTCTGGAGGTGGTGCAGAAGATGAAGCACCAAAAGACTCCCAACCCAAACAAAACAAAATCAAAAAGAAACTAACGAAGTGGTACTAAAACAAAATACACAACGTGAATTTGCCAAACTTTCGACGCTTTTGGCAGAATGATTAAACTCTTTATGATATGTATCTTTTGTTAATAGATACATCGATTACAATTTTAGAATATTTTATTCATCTCATTTGTTCCATTTCATCAAACTCGTGAATCAAAACTGAACTTTCAATAAATTCTGGTTCAGAATGCTCGTTTTTATATACGTGTGTGTGTGTGTGTGTGTGTGTGTGTGTGTGTGTGTGTGTGTGTGTGTGT
>JADBJO010001449.1:45720-55720 GCA_016801955.1 Conus betulinus
TCTCAGTCTCTCAGTCTCTCAGCGTGTGTGTGTGTTTCTGTCTCTCTGGCTGTATTCTGTCTCTCTCTCTGTCTCTCTGTCTCTGTCTCTCTCTCTCTCTCTCTCTCTCTCTCTCTCTCTCTCTCTCTCTCTCTCTCTCTCTCTCTCTCTCTCTCTCTCTCTCTCTCTCTCTCTCTCTCTCAACAAATGAAGTTCAGTTTCTGACTTTCTCCAATTCGCTGTCCCTACCCAGCATCGTGTCATAAAATACAACATTTCTCAGGACACGTTACACAGGACAGAGGAAGGATCGTATGAATCCTTTTTTTTTTTATCATGATAATTATCCGTGTTGCATAGAAAGGACCATGAACGACACATCCAGTGAAGGAAATACGCACAAAGGTATTGTTGCTGTCTCATCCCTCCTACTCCCCATTGGCACTTCTCCCACAGAGCTCATCCTGTCTCCCCATAAGCCTCACCGAGGGTCGTGTCACCGCAGCCTCAGGATCGATGGTTCATAGAGGTCAACGCACTGGATAACATATCATGCTGCTGCCGAGATACTGCGGAGGAGTTCACTGATGCCTGTTGAGATCCGAAATATGCTGGACGCCAATATGTATGTCCTTGCTTAAGGCAGCAGTTGTAGATGCCATCGTTACCGGGCGTCTCCCTCGTGGAACTCCGTCTGCTGAGAGTTCCCCGATGAATCGCCAATACCAGCGACCCTATGAGTTCATCAGAGGCATGTACGTGACACACGAATGGAAAGTGGGGTCACCAGGAGACCAGGGTATGGTTATATTGCACAGATTTAGATTTTGACTTACACGAAGCTTAGTGAAAATGAGGACGATGCTGTCTGTGGTGTCCGATTTTTTGGATAGAGACTACGTACCAAGGCTGTGCTTTACGTTTCATTTCATACGTCCTGACGTCAACCAGGCCCTTGAAATCCAGACCTCCGCAGTGTTGGCCAGAAAATTTGATGACACCCAGACTCAGCGAAACCAGTGTAATTCCTGCAGGCTCTGCCATGGATCGAGCAGTTCCAGTCAGCATTGTTATTAGGGCATCTAACTTTCAGTCCGGCCTCTGCGTGGAATGCCAATAGGAATTCTGCTGAACACCATTACTGCACTGCAAAAAATACGCCACTAATGGAAGAAACGTAATACTCATTCTTCCCGCAAATTTCCTTAGCATGGGTATTTTCCTGCTGCAATAACATGGACTTCAACACAAAGCAGTGCACATTCTTATCAAGCAACCACAACGGTTTGAATCTGGCATTTTTCATGCTGCTTTAATTTATGATATAACGAATCTCATGTAACACTTAGTAGCGATAAGTACACGCGATAGAAAGGCTCAGAATCAGTGAAAAGCACCAAAAAACTAACTAACTAACTCTCTCTCTCTCTCTCTCTCTCTCTCTCTCTCTCTCTCTCTCTCTCTCTCTCTCTTCCACCATGTGACTATGTCTTGTCGGATTCGTTGTTGTAGCAATGTTCTTATTTAGCTTAGGTTTATCTACTTATCGTTTCCTTTGCGTCATTGCAATTTTCAAAGTATCCTCTTGCTTTGTTATTTGTAACCAATCACCTGTCATTGCCTATGAAATAAGTTTGTAAAGTGATTAGTACATAAACATAATTTGTAAGTTTTACGTTTCTTGTTATTCTATCTTTTCATCATAACGTTTTTTTTCCCACTGTATTAGCAAAGCTACCCAGTCAAGCCACGAAGCAGCTTACACCTTCTTCCCTCCCTTCCTTGGTGGGGGAGAAAAGAGATGAGAAAAGGAAATTTCACCTCTTGAACTGTGACGGTCATTCAGCCGGACGTCCCACCACCCTTACTTCTCCTAACTATTTTCCCCGGACAAAACAAACACAACAAGAATTAACACTTTCAAACACTTATCTTACGCATGCATCACTTAAAACGGGGGGGGGGGGGGGGGGGGGGCAAGCAGACAGCAATAACAAGTGAACAACCCTGAAAGTACCACAGCTTAGGGAAACACCCCCAACCACTGCGATCGACTCCCTTCACACACTGCACCGAAGTTATGACCACCCTAAGATCTTTAGGGTATGGCTTACCTGCCAGTACACCCAGAGGAAGCCAGCCAGTAACATCACCAGACAGGCGTTATCATGGAACCCCCAGGGAAAAACGAAAAAAAAGGACAGCCAGCCAAGAAACACCTGGCGACAGGACCTTGAGGCAGACAGCAAGAAAATGGGACACACCTGGAAACAACTAGATAGGGCAGCCCAGGACCGAGGGACTGGTGGACTGTTGTCGGCGGCCTATGCTTCGGGAGGAGCGACGGGCATAAGTAAGTAAGTTACCTGCCAGTAATGGAAACACTCAGGTATGGCGTGGCATCAGGGAGGCGAGACCAGCCACTGAGTGCAAGGGTTAGGGACATAGAGTGTTGACACAACAGTGAATGACACTGCAACGCAACGACAGTGCTACCATCTGTGCAAGAATGGGCTAGAGGGACCAGGCCCAGCTCCTTATCAGTGAGTTCGAATCCCTCAACTACTGGGACTCAAGTGGGTGACATATGATGTGGAGGGATTCTTAAAAGAGGGAAAAAACAAGGAGAGCTTTGATCCTTTCCTCCTGTATTCTCCCCTAACTGGCTAGACTGACTCTATGTCACCTCACGAACACCAGATTTATTTAGAGCCGAACATCTCACGATTACATCAGCACGGTGACATCATTAAAATACACCAATAAAAGAAATCACAAAACAGGCTTGTACCCATTTTCTTCTTTTTTTTTTTTTTTTTTTTTCTTTTTTTTTTTTTTTTTTTTTTTTTTTTCTATGAGGCCGACTATGACAAACTTGAAGACGATGGTAAAGATGGACTTCTTCCTCTTTCCCTTGACTACCGCCTTCATCATTCTGAAGATTCTGTAGACTAAAGGTGGGGGGGGGGGTGCACGAAGTTGAAGTTGCCTGAATTAGTTTTTGCTGGGTCTGGGGGGGGGGGGGGGGGGGGGGGCAGGGGGAGGGGTGTGGATCAGATTAGGGATTTGAAACCCTCCAGGGTTGGGGCTGAGGGCAACCTCAGCAGGAAGGCCGACGACGAAGATGAGGAAGACGACGAAGATGAGGACGACGATGAAATATCCGGTTGTGTTACCCACTGCCCATCACTGGACCACTATCAGCCTCTGACTGGCATCACACAGGGCGCCACACTTGTGCCAATACTTGACACTGACTGCGCCATGGCTCCACTCGTCGATCTCTCCTCCTCGCATCTCACACACAGGCACCAGGGTGGGTGGCTGGTGCTGCTCATCGCTACCCCCACCTTAGTACCAACAGGAGAGCTGTCGAACATCCGATACCTAACCAGGCACCGGACGATTCACGAGCACCTGGGTGAGTGGCTGGATCCCTGCTGCCTTACCCAGGCGCAGTCAGGGGTCGACGGGACCTCAGCTGCCAGAAATGCTCTTGGGGCCCCTCCCTGTATGCGGACAAGTCGACAGGTGTTGGCTGCGACGAAGGCCTGCAGGGGGGCACCCGAGAGTATAGGACTGGATCAGCAACTGATGGGAGGCGCAGGCGACTAGCGGCTAGGGAAGGCCGAGTTGCAGGCACTGCAGGCTGTGGGGTCCGCCTGTGGTGGCAGGTCTCTCACACCGCCGTGGCACTCCAGCTCGGTGTCTTCACATTAAGACATCACTGAGGGGAAAAAAAAGGGGGAGGGAGGGGGCTGCTGTCTGAAACCAGAGCACCCCTTATGTGACTTTGCCCCTTGACAAGCTGTCATGTGTCACCTACATTGCTACCAAGACTGCCATACTCTCCCCCACTAGAATATGCTACACAAGACTGATGGCACCATGACTTCAGTTTGCACCCTCCCCTCTCAACCTCATCGTGGTAAGGAGTAAAATCACCCCTTGCAACTCCATGATTGCAAAAGAACTAAAGAACTGCCCCATGGAATTCTTTCCCTTAGTGGGCCAGACCCTGCAGTCACCGACCCCTTTTCCATCATCATATCTTTTTTTCTCGATCAGGAAAACTCTGCCTGAGAATACAAATTCAGAGTTATTCATCGGGTCAGCTCCCTTGCCCAATGTTCAAAGGCATACAACCACAACATACCACCGTCACACATACCATCGCCTCAATCATATGCTTGCCGTTAATGGGGTGAACAATTAATATCAAACCCCAATAGCAGCTATATCTCCATGCCATCACCAGCCAAACTTCATATGTGTAGAAGAACATCTTTGAAAATCTACATATCCCCACTCAAAACTGCCTGAATTAATCTCCATCTCCTTGGTTGTATCCGATCTTGTGTAGCGTATACACCACACTTCATCTACGTGGTGCCAAATGTTCACTGCTAACTGTCAACGTAAAGAATCCCCTGATCCAACTGTCCGGAATTACTAGCCAAGATATCCAGCCGTACCCCTTCATTTGTAGTTGAATAATACTCTCTACCGTACCATAGCCACTCCAACATTATCAACTGTCCCAAACCTCTCATCTCCTCTCCTTGTCAGACTGTGTCCCTTGTGGATGAAGAACGTTGGCGTCTTTCGATCATTACCCAAACGCTTTGGTGTGCTGGTCACGACTGTAGAATCACTGGCCATCGTTATCTGTCTGTCAGGACGACCTGTGTTCGCAGAAGATCCCGAACACCTCAGTTAGTACAGCACCAGACTCGTGATCTTAGTGATCCTGGATTGTGGGTTCAAATGTCTGCTGGGCCGCTTTGGTACAGGGCGATTTTACTCCAATTACCAGCAGTCCCTCGAATGAGACTATAAACTGAGGTTCCATATGTGATGCATCACATTTATATCCACGTAAATCCATATCACTAACTTTCCAAACAAAAGGCCAGTTTGACCGTAAGTATTGATGACAGATATACACATAGCATGCACTGATAGACTGAAAAAAAAGGAATAAAAGCTTGTTGACTGACAAACTGAAAGACTCAGAAATGACCGTATGTTGCGCCAGCAGGCAGTTCTTCACTCGACTCCACTCAGGTAGGCAGCCTGGCATGTAAACTTATGCGTGGCTTGTAAAGCGCTCAGTGCGTGGTCTCTAACCAACGAAAGGCGATATGGTGATGATAATGATGATGATGATGATGATGATGATGTTGATGATTATGATGATGATGATGATGATGATGATGATGATGATGATAGTAATAATACTGCTACTAATAATAATAGTAATGATAATAGCAATAATAATCATAATAATAATATAGCAATGATAATAATGATAATAACAATGATAATAATAAACAATAATGCTCATGAACATGATGATGATGATAAAGATAATAATGGTGTTGATGATGACGATGATGATGATGATGATGATGATGATGATGATCATCATCATCATCATCATCATCATCATCATCATCATCATCATCATGACACTACATGGTCCCTAGTTGAGGAGGGGCGCTAATGAAAATATTATATATCATAACAATAATAGTAAGACATATTTTTAAAATGATAATAACAATAACAACGATGACAGCAACAACAACAACAATAATGATATTAATAATAAGAATAATATGATGATGATCATGATGATAATGACAACGATGGTGATGATAAAGATGATGGTGATAAAGATAATGATGATGATGATGATGGGTGATGATAATGAAGATAATGATAAGAATGATAATAACTATAACGATTACGATAATAATAATGATAATAATAATGACGATGATGATGATAATAATAATAATGATAATAATGATGATCAAAATAATTTTAATAAAAATGATAATAATGATGATGTTGATAATAGTACTAATGATAATGATAATAACAACAATAATAATAATGATGATGATAACGATGATGATGATAACGATGTAAATAAACAATTATAGTGATAGTAATGATTATATCAATAAGAAGAAAAATAATTATTGTTACATTATTATCATTATCATTTTATTGTCATTATCATTTCTATTATTGTTATTATCATTATTGTTATGATTATGATGATATAAATGATGATGAAGATGATGATGAGAATGATGATGATGATGATGTAAGAAAGAAGAACAAGAACAAGAGGAAGAAGAACAACAAGAAAAAAACATCAACAACAAGAACAAAACTGAAGTTCTGACATGTTAGTAGGAAGTACTTGAGAGGTAGCCATTTTGATCATGCCTTTTATGACGCTTTAAAATTTCGTTTGGTCACCCTCGCTATCTGTCCCTAGAGCAGATGTGCATAGAGTGTACCTTCTTTTGTCCACTGATTTCTCCTGTATCCTGAGGCGAGTCACGTATAGTGGAGTCAAGTCTTCAACGATGATGACCATTTCAGTACCCTTCAGAAGTTTTCGTTTTTCATTGATCTAAGTCCATACTTGTTCAACAGAACCTTTGCTGACACCTGCTGTGGTTTAGGACTCTTGATACCAACACAGAGCACTAGGCCGCTATCACTTGCTACAGTGTGTCGATGACCTATGTATCTGTAAACGATTGTAGTGTCTTGGCTTCGCAGTACCCCATAGCCTCTTTCATGTTCTTGACAGGATATATGATAAAAACAAAGATACAGAAATGCTGATGATTGCACCTCTCATATAGATCATTCTTCATTTGGCGCCCTGCTTCTACTGATCGTTTTAGTGCTTTCAATTCGTCCTGTGGGTCTTCAGTAACATCTTCGGCCTCATCAATTTGATCTCGTTTTTTTTTTGTTTTGTTTTGTTTTTTTTTTTTTTTTGTTTGTTTGTTTGTTTTTTTTGCGCACATAGCAAGACATTGCAGTTTCGTCAGTTGAAAGCTTGAGATATTTGAAAAAATGTGATGGAGTTTTCAAAATGATGCGTAGCACACGCTGCCGACTGTAATCTGTATTAAAAGTGCCTGTACTAAGTCATTTGTGAACAAATAAATGTAGTAATTGGGTATGAAAGTGCAGAGAAAAATATCCAGCTAAATCTGTGCTTTGTGGGTCATCGTCATCATCGTCATTATCATCACATTAGCGTCATCATTCATCATAAGTATTCTCATTATTGTTATCATTGTTATCATTATCATCATTATTATCGTTACTACTAACAGTAGTAGTAGTAGTAGTAGTAGTAGTAGTAGCAGTACCAGTATTCTAACTACTACTATTATCAATATCATTACTAGTTTTATTACATTATTACATTGTTGTTATTAGTATTACCATGATTATTATTATATCATTATTAGTATTATTAATATTTTTTTATTATCATTATTATCATCATCATCATCATCATCATCATTATCGTTATTGTTGTTCTTGCTCTTGTTCTTGTTATTATTATTACCAGTAGTAGTAGTAGTAGTAGTACTGTTGTTGTTGTTGTTGTTACTATTATTTTGTGTTGTTGTTGTTGTAATTGTTCTTTTTGTTAATGCTGTTGTTCTTGCTATGATTATTTTGACTATCATTTATTATTATTATCATTATATTATCATTATTATTATTATTATTAATCTTTTTTATTATAATTACTATTATTGCTATTATTATTATTAGCACTCTTGTTTTTAATATCATTTTAAAGGTAATTGCTGTTGTTGTTGTTGTTGTTGTTATCATTATTATTATCATTATTATTATTACTACTATTATCTTTAGTACTGTTATCATTATTACTACCATTGTCATTATTATATCACCGTCATCATCACCATCATCATGATCATCATCACCATCATTACAATTAATACTTATATGCGTCTGTTCTCGGCTGGAGACCATGCACTAAGCGTTTTACAATCAACATTCTCGTTTACACAACTGGCTGTCTACCTGGGTGGAGCCAACTGAAAAGTTGCCTGTCAGCATCTCATTCCGTTGTTACCAGTGTCATTCAATCAGACGACTGCGTTGAATCTCCCGATTTTGACTCTCGCGTCGAGCCATTTCGAAAAAAAAAAGCCCTGTTTTCGCTAGTTTTCGGTATTTAACATGAAAGAAAGAGACCAACTTCGAGGTTTTATAACGGCGCGTCTGATTGGCTGATGGAATAGCAGCATCCAATGAGGCCGTCGTTTGGTTACTACTATGCGAGCACTTGACAGTAGCCATTTTCCTTTCACTCGCTTCGACGAATTAGTTGGTTTGTTCAACACAATGGCTTCAAAAAGCCGCGCTCATGAGACTGATGATGAAAGGATCATCAAGTCGACAAAGGATGTGCCACCTGTGAAGAAGAAAAAGAAGTACCTATCTCACTGGAGATCTGATTTCAGCAAAACATTTCCCGAGTTGAGGCCTTCTCGCGTGGGAACAACTTCAGCCCATTGCACCGTTTGCAATTCTGACTTTCAAATCAAGTTTGGCGGCTTTAATGACTGCAAAAAAAAACATGTGAACAGTAACAGTCACACAGCGAAGAAGAAGCAGCAGCGGTGGCTGGAACTCTGACATCGATGTTGGAGAAAGGTCGACTTTCGTCCGCCAACGATCTACAATTACAGATCACGAAAGCAGAGGAGTGATGTGTGGTGTGACCAGACAGACAGAGTAGATGGGGTGTGGCACCAGCTTGGCAAGAGGCATCCTGCAGTCCAGAAGCTATCATGTGTTATGAAGGGGATTCTAACCATCCCCCACTCTTCTGCTGCCTGCGAGAGAGTATTGTCTATGGTCAGGAAGACATCTACAGAACAGAGGTCTTCGTTATTGCAAGAAACCACAGAAGCTTTGCTGGTTCTCAAAGCAAAGCCAGGGAAATGCTTCTGATATTGAATATTGTGAAAAGGACCTTCAAGCTCTGAAAAGTGCTTATTACAAATCTTTGAATCAATAGTTGCATAGCTGATAGTTTCAGAAGTACCAGTGGGCTTAGTGGAAACTTTTTTTTTTAAGAATTAATTAATCTTCCCATTTTTATTTTAATCTTGTGTTTTTGTGATCCTGATTTTACTCACTCATTACAGTCTGCTAGTGGGTGCAAAACTATGTGGAAATATCTGCTGGATGTATTGTGGGCATACAAAGATATGAGAGATCACATATGGGAACATAGTTGTGCTGGATGGTGTACTATGAACAGACAGTTTTTTGTGTGTGATCACTGAAGTGAAGCTACTGATAATTGTGAAGATTTCTGCTAGATACTATGGACAGAAAAGCTGGGTGCACAAGTCGAGGATTAATATGACAATGAAAGTGCCTGGACATCGCTTTAAATTTGGCAAATAAGAAGGTATGTCGTGTTCAGTAAGAGTACTGTCCAGAGTATTTAAGTTTTAGAAAGGTCTCTTTTTGTCAGTAATACAGTAAGAAAGGTATCCAGAGATAGAATGCTGTTCATCAATTGTGTCATACTATCATAGGCACATTATCTTAGAGCTGCTGTTTAATGCATTACGAAAAATACTTAACGATTGGGATCTCCCTACTTGGACAAAAATCTCCCTATTTTTGGACCCAAATCTCCCTCCTGACTTGTATAGAGGGTAAACAGGTCTGCAGTCTGGCCAGACTGGCCTGTGTCTGCCAAAGGTTGGTGACGAGATTTCATGCGTGTGCTGAACCTCAGTTTATAATCTCATTCAAAGAACTATTTTGAGAAAGGGATTCAGATCCAACCTCCACTTCGAAGGAAAAATCTTATTACTATTATTTTTGTTATTATTACCAATATAATAATCATGATAATGTTAATAATGATAATAATATAGTAATGATAGAGCAATTATAAAGCGCCTTGCCAAAGGTTCTAGATGTTGACAATTCACACTCACGTATATGCAACAGGCTGCCTACCTTGGTAGTGCCAACTGAAGAGCTGCCTGCTGGCACTTCATTCAGTCATTTCACATTGTCATCCAGTCAATTTCATCATCATCTCCATCATTATTATGATTATTTACATTCATATTATCATCATCATTACTATTATTGTATTATCATATATATTACTATCTTTACTACCATTATT
>JADBJO010001449.1:60720-63220 GCA_016801955.1 Conus betulinus
CATTATGTCGGAATATGTTGTGCACAGACATGTGAAATGTCTTGTTCTCATATTTCGAAATAATTTTTCTGAAGTATGCCATCACACAGGCATATTGTTGTGGTATTTCTGATCATATGTTCCTCGACATTTCATGCCGTTGTTGCCACACGCATTCTGACCGCCTTGTGTGTGTGTGTGTGTGTGTGTGTGTGTGTGTGTGTGTCCCACTTCCCCCTCCCATCCTGGTGTTAACGTACAAAGTAAATATCGGTCGTTTGGGAACAAAATTTGATTTTGATGTTCCCTTGTAATTGTATGATATTTGAATCTGAACCGGCACTCGTTGTGTCAGACACATGCTCTAAGCTCTAAGCTGCACCACAGGTGTGTGTCTGGGAACGACTGACTCAGAAACCACCCTCCAAGAGAAACAGACAGACCCCCACCTGCCTCCTCTTCCACCCCACACATACTCTCTTCCTTTTCACAGGATCCTCAATCCCCATGGGCTCATATTAAAAGATCACAAACTGTCTTTGAAAACAAATCCATGATTTCTTTCTGGTGCGACAAAACTAAAAACGATTTACCTGTGCTTACTCGCTGAACAAAATCACCATCCCTCCCTGTGGATTGCCGGTGCTGGGGCTGCGGAGGGGCCGACCGGGCTTTGGCTGTGGACGGGGTGTCGGAATGAGCGGCGTGGCTGCACTGCCTCAGGTGGCACAGGTGGACAGCAAGAAAAAAAAATCACCATCCCTAGGTGACCCGGTATTTAACCCAGCTCAAAACCCAAGTGCAAAATCTGTCCACTCACCAAGCCAGACAACATCTTACATGGCCTCAAAAGCTCATTCAAATTTAACATACATTCCCTTGCCAGAGCCACAGCATTGTGTATGCCATCCCTTGTCAACTGTATGGTGAGATGCGTGTGGGCTGGTGTTGTGAGGGTGTACATGAAATATCCCACACACTTGATACGCGCATTTCTGAACACCTGGCTTATATCTGCCATCATCGACCAACACCAGTCACTCTGCACTTCAGCCATCCTCAAAACAACAACAATCATGTCAAAATCCTAGCACTTTGGCAGTTGTTATTGTCTCGTTTGTCATTTTCTTCAGATGGATTCTCTCTTACAGATGTTTATGACGACATTTGACGGGCTGAATGCACACGACACCAGCAGACATGACTTAATGCAGACGACACTAAAGCAGATTCCCCCATCTCCTTGACAAAGGTGGCAGTACGTTGCAGGTCCTCCAGTCCTCCATAGAGCTTCCGGGCCACTGGTATTTGGTCGGGCTTTCTCTCGAAGCGCGTGGTGGGGCAGGACTGCAGCAGATGTTCTGTTGTCTGGCTGCCTGTTCTGCAGGGGCACTGCTCTGTGTTGCCGATGCGGAGTTTTAATAAGTAGGTGGTGTTTCAGGTGGTTGTGGCCTGTCTTGAGCCTGAAAATGACTACCTGCTCTCGTCGAGTCAGCAGGTAGTACGGGTCTGCTCTGTTGTGGCGTGGATGCTGCTGCTTCCACTTGTTCTGCAGCTTGGCCTTAACGATGGTCCTGGATTCAGGGTAGCTGGTAGATCTGTCCATCTGCTCCTTCGTAGTGCCCTCTTTTGCAGGGAGTCAGCAGTCTCATTGCCAATCTCGTTGCAGTTGGAGGGAATCCACTGCAGGGTGACTGTGTGACTTTTTTGCAGAGGGAGAGAGAGAGGAGGACAGATCGTTGAGCTGTTTCCAGGGCTTCTGCTTCAGCTTTGTAGTTTGTGGAGTACAGGCCGGTAGCGAAGCAGATCTTTTCTTCTCTGCATCCTTGATATTAGACATAGACTCCTGCCCTTCCATTTCGAATGGCATCTACTGTAGAGCCGTCGGTGGAGACACGAGTCCAGAACTCTTTGGAGAACTGGGTATGGAGGTGTTCAAGGGTGAGGGGCTTTCTTTTAAGAGCCGCTTTGGGAATGCAGGGATGCTGCACTGGATGAGGGAGAGGGGTTCCTTCATTTCCGGCAGGGACGGCAAGACACCCGGGGTATCACTTTTGGGTTATTGTCAAGGTCATCTTGATGTTGCTGTTCTAGGGTCCTGCTCTGGTGTATGAAGCTTCCTCTCTTCAGCCCACTTTTTGTTGGCTGGGACGGTCTGTCTTTCATGGGGTGGCCTTGCAACCTCTTGAACTTGGCAGCCTGGGTCAGGAGTTTGGCGTCTCTGCAGTCATTAAAGGGCTGAAAACTCTGTAATGGTTTCAAGCTCCTGAATTGCTGTAAACTTCATTGCTCCTGTGAAGATACAGGTAGCTTGATTCTGAACCTTGCTTATATGTTCAACATTGGATTTGGCTGTAGTGCCCCATGCAGTCATGCCATACTCCAGCACTGGCCTGACTCTACCAGTGTACCGTTTTCCTGAGGGTCGTGTTGTCTGCATCCCATCTTGTTCCAGCCAGCTTCTTGTTCTTCTTCTTCTTCTCTCTCTCTCTCTCTCTCTCTCTCTCTCTCTCTCTCTCTC
>JADBJO010001449.1:74477-96977 GCA_016801955.1 Conus betulinus
AAGGAAAATCATAAGTTTAGCCTTTCTTGTACTGAAAGCCCAAAAACATATCTGAACAAAAATCACCTTTACAGAAGCACACACATTTCCTCCCAACACCATTTCACTTAGATCAATTCCTTGATATTTCAGTTTCACTCTTACTTTAAAGTGTCTTCTGATTCACGCCCTATCAGTAAACAGCACTTACAATTTTCACATCTTTTCTTTCAGGAAGTACATAGGCTGCAGGGCCAGAGCTAAATCTTTGACTTGTTGAAATAAAATTTCTAGCTCTAATCTTACCATGATGAAGGCAAGACCAATTCCAACTCCACCAATGATGGCAACCTTGTCTTTCATCCAGTTGACAAAAGCATCTTCACAGGGCTGGGAAAAAAAAAAAAAAAGAAGCAGAACTTCAGAACAATGCTGAGTTGCGCTGGTTTTCAATTCACAATAAAGAACATCAAGCAACAATGGGGACAGGAGAGGGAAATCCTTTATGTTCCAAACATCCTTTATGTTTCAAATGTTCCATTTACACTTCCCTATCATTACATTGCTGTATCCCCAAAGCTTATTGCAAATATTTCCCTTTGTTCCCCTTCCAGATCACACCTCTGGAAATTGAGATTCTGTGATGAGTTTACTCTGATACTGTCCTTGCACTATGAAAATATTACAAACATCATATTCAGCATGTTCTTATTCCCTATTACCAACACTGAATCATTCTTCACTTAATTCTAATGATGTTCATCACATGGTCTGTCCAGGCTGACTTCATGTGGGTGGGCAAGTCATGTATACATAGCAAACGTATTAATTCGGAGTTGAAATCTGAACTATGTACAAATTACACAGTACAAATTAAAGCAAAGTCATTTTCTAAAACTGATTGATCAATATAAAAGTAAGTTAATCTTGATCCCTATCTCACTTCAAACATCATTTCTTATGAAAGGAAATCCTAAATCAGGCTGGGAACAGTCAACAGTAAGTAACGAACAAGTAGGGTAACTCTTACACCCAGGATGAAATAATTCCATGCATATATAACTCCAATTTCATCATGGGAGCATGAGTTATCCTACTTGTTTTGCTGTCATGTCTCATGATTTACTGCAACCATGTGACTGGTGATATGTGCATGCACATTATCAGGATAAGCATTCATTGTATGCATTGGTAGCCTTTATCATCATGAAGAAGCCAAGCTGCAGATGAAAGATGACGTTGTTGACCACAGAGAAAAGCTCTGACACGTTGACAACAAACTGTCAGGTAACAGCAGAAAAGACCAAGATTTGGGGTAAAAGACATTGAGGATAAACAAGTCTGATAATGAGGTCAGGGCACCACTCACTGAAAAACTGGCAGTAACTATTGCTCTCACTACAAATGCAAAACTGGAAAAGGGAAAGCTGAAACAAACTCTTGACAAGCACAAAAGACCTGATGACTGTTCAATTACAGTGCCAGGAGTTAACTCTTAGATCTAGAGATTGACGGATCACAATGCTGAATAAGCTGACCTGAAAATTCAAAGGGCACACAAAAGTCTTGCGAAAGCCATTTTTGCCTCATAAACAGTCAAATATGCTTTAGTGAAAACAGAGAAAAACCTGTTGAAGGATCCAGCTGATGTGATGGCACCAATCCAAAAAACATCCCAAGACACGAGGATGGACTGCATGACCCAAAATATGAATTAATATTCTGTGAACAAGTACAGGAAAACTGGGATCCATTTACTATTAGTCACAATGTATCCCTTTCAGCAGCTGACTCATCCAAACTGGGATTAATGTTGTATTCAGTCTAACATAGGGGCAATTTTTTTTAGCCCAGGAACTCAACAAAATAATGGGACAAGAACTGATGAGAAACAAGCCATGGCTGACAGTGACACTGTGGCAGAATGCCCATAAACAAAGGGCACAGATTCTAAGATGTTGCAGGACTTTGCCTCAAAACCTAAGAATAGATGAACCCCTCAAAGAAAAGTCAAGTAAGAAATGCAACCTGCAAGTCATGTGCATCTCTTTGCGGGAGGCTAACCCCAGATAATACTCAACCAAACTTAAATGCTGAAAATCCTGTACTAACAGACTTTAAAATCCATTGTTGATCTCTTGGAAAATGTCCAGCAGCTGCTAACACATCTGCACGAATCAGGACTTCCCCTACAGCGCTACAGAATACAGCTAGAAGTGCTTTGTAAGCAGAAGTACAGACAAAATAAAAACATTACTCTGTTCACATCAAAATGTAGATTTGTGATAGGAATTACTGAGTTGAGAAAACCTCTCCCCCACTACAAATATAGCATGTCAAAACATTGTAAGGTTATTTATAGAAGAAACAAACAACAGTGAATTGTCCCTGAAACAACCACACAGAAAACTGCATGCTTTGTCAATTAACAGAACTCAAAAGATTTAACCCATTCATGTAGTAGTACACTTTGTTATCAGTTTTTTTTTCCCTAATGTTAACCGTTTTTTTTTAAATAAAAAAAAAGATGAACTGCTGTGTTAAGAACCAACACATATCACACCAGGATATTTTCCAAGCCCTATAGCATTACCCAGTATGTATGGTTGGAAAAAAAAAAATCGTTGTCTATCTTGGAGAGAACAATGAGAGAACAGCTGTATGTTCGGATGAAGTTTGTGTAAAGTTCTATGATGTTGTTTACCAAAAATAAACGGATATGCTCTCCTTAGTTAATTACTCACCCACAAAGACAGAATAATGTCATGAAGCTGCTCTGGACTTTCACTTTTTTCGACTTGTCTCGATAATTTTGAGAACTTTTGTTCAACATTAACCACTTTCCCCTTTACCCATATAATCATTTTGATGGATTATGTACCTTTTTAAAGATACCTTTGAAATCATTCTATCCTGTATAAAAAAAAAAAAAAATCAAGAATATCTTGATGCATGCACATTTTACCAATCCCTCCATTCCAATGCACTAGATCATGAAATTCAAAGCAATCTTTGGTCTTTATTAACTACACGTTCCTTATTATTAATAATTTGGTTCTTTTACAAAAACAATAAAATAAAATCTCAGAACAAGGCCTCAGAATTCAATAAGATGTGTAATACAGAAAGGCTTAAAACATTTGCACACTGAACCTGATCTAAAAGTACAGAAAAACTTGGATCCAAAATACAACAAACACACTTACTGTTGTGTTCAGGTCGGCGACTTGAATTTCTGCATTTTCAGGACAAGTAGCAGTATCATCCTCATTCTTGCAACATGATCTTGGATATTTTGTAGTCAAGTTCTGGTTATCCCACTCTGTGTAGTTTTTTTCACACCGCAGCATGTGAACTGCACGCATATACACAAATATTGAACTAGTGGCTCTATGAACTGAGAAGCTAAACTACATATACTAACCATCCGTATCATAAATCAAACTTCACATCATGGGAATATACCTATTTAACAGAAATGTATATTTGCACTTGTGTGTGTGTGTGTGACTGACTGTCAGCGGCATATGCAAGAGACAAGTGATAGAAACATTCATTTGCATTTCTTTGATGAACTGAGGTTTGTGTACATGGGAGATCAGTGGTCATTCTGGAGGTGGTCTGTTATTCATTACGTCCATGTTACTGTGAAGTCGAAACAAAATAAACAAATGCAAACGCCTTTTTCTACATTCATCCCATTCATGATAAAATCTGGAACAAACGATTAAATCCAGGAACTGCAAAATAATGCTACTTATGGGGGAAAAAAGCTAAAATCTGAAAGGAAAAAGCTTTATACAAAAGCTTTAAGTAAAACTGTACAAAAAAAATTTTTTTGCATAAGTTGCCTTGTTCACCAAACAGGGAATAAAGCTAGAATTTTGATGACGATTAGTGTCAATCAGAATACATTTTTCTTTCTGTATGTTACATGTGCACAATACTGAAAAATCTTACCCTTCTCTCACCCCTACCTAAAAAAAATCTGTAAGGGTACACAATTTTGACATAAAACAAACTATTTTGTTAAAGGCTGCAATTTTCAAAGTTGCTGCCATTGTTTTGAGCCCATCTTTTCCTCCTAACACTCTTTTACAAATGTGGTATAGCACACAAATTAACACTTGCAGAAGTGGGGAGGACTGTCTGATCCTGACACTTCTGCATATGTTGGGATGTATATTTCATCAGCCCCCTTCGGCAGAACCGGTCCACCTCCATTCAGAAGTTGCCATTTCCAGACACAGTCCCATTCCCTTATCCTTGACTGTTTTTCTTTGTGCTCCAAAGCATCACTCCCAAAGGTCACGAACTTGATTAATATAACCGCTGCTCTCTCTGCCATTTATGCAATGACCACATGTGGACCTGTCTATGTGAAAATTTCATCCCAGATATCTATTTATGTCTGACAGAGTGGTCAGATTTCCTTTACCCAACCGGTTGATGACATACTGAACATCTGCATCAACAGTGTGACCTAATGCTTTGACAAAACGCATGACGCTATACTGTGATTATATGATTTAGCATGTATGTCTCTATATTTTAGTACTACATCATTTTATGTCTTCTCCTCCATTAGGTAGAAATCGCATTACCTGACCTAGATAAGATGTAACATAAAATTTGTTACAGTATTCACATATATAATTCAACATGCCTTTTTGTTTTCTTTGTTTGTTTTGCTGTCCTATCTTCTGTGCACCTCAATGGCATTGCATCAAGGCCACTCATTTCCGATCACCCCATCCACAACTATAGCCTGGACCATCCCGCCTCAACCATGGCAATTGACAGGGAGCAATCAATGCCATCAAGAGGCAAACCACTAGTTGAGACACTGCACTGCTGCCGAGTCGCTTCAGTGGTGTTCAGTGGTGCCTGTCTGATCCAACATATGCATCATACTGCTTTGGGTGACCCCGAAGCAACCAAACCAAGGCCATAGACTTGAAAGGACATCAAACCTGAGGTCACCATGACAGAGGGCATTAGACGACACAGAATCTGAGATTTTCTTTTTTTTTTTTCTTTAATTTTTTTTTTTTTTGATGCTCATCAAAGAGAATCAGAATGATGAAGATGATGCTACAGTTTTCATTCCGGTCCGAGATGGCATGACAGGGCGTACTCTACGCTTGCTGTCATAACATTTCCTGGCTTCCACCAGGCCCGAGAGATATATTGACACCCGCCGTGTTGGTCAAGAAATTTGAGCAACATGCACATTTTGTGTATGAACATCAACTGTGTGGGTCCCAGTTTTCCCAAGTCCATAGCAAACTCAACTCTGTGCAGGAGCTGGGCGGAGCAGAAAAATACCACATAGCTCTGATTGGAATCCAACCCAAGACCTCCCAGACGGGAGTCTACGTCGCTAACCACTTTGCCTCAATATATCTATTTCCTTTTTGATTCATACTCTATTAACTATATATGATAAACAGTATGCCGCTTTCAAAGTAAACAGCACTCTTCCTGTGTGTTTTCCCCCAATCCAATAACTATCACAGCAAAACAATATCAAGACCTGACATATTCTCCAAACCGAAAATGTGTGCGAACATGTGCTCATGCATATTTCTCTGTCTCCATTTATAAAGGACTTTCATGCTTGTTCGTATTATTGTTATGAGGCATGGGGCAGATGAGAGGACGTGAGGGAGATAAAATATTCTTTCATAAAGTGATACACACAGAGTCAGCAATGCTTTTGCGAGATTAACTCTAGCTTTAATTCATTATCCACATGTACCTCCTGCTGGAGTTTGTCCCAAGCGTCTGTGACACCATCCTCCTTGTTGTAGTTCTTCTGGGCCTCCTTCAAGATGTCAGCAACCTTGTCCTCAACCTGTAATGTCCACAAACACATACAGAAACTGAGAACATTGTTAAATACATTTAGAACAGTGTGTCAGGTTTTGTGTGCATTATAAAACAGAACAGTCACTGCTCTTTGTAAATGGTTAAGGTGAGAATGAAAATGATCCTCTATTGTAAAAACTGAAGGTTAAATGCTGAAAAGTTGGGGGTAACATTTTAATCACACTTGCTTTTTCCTACATAAACTGATTTCAAATTAATGTTTTATAATCTATTTACTTTAAAATTCATCTAAAATAAGTTACTACATCTAACCAAAGAATTTTGAGAAAAAAAAAACTTATTGTGCATGGCCAGTGATGCACTACATAAACATGAGAAGTGTTAACATTGAAATAAACAACAGTCATTCATTCACTTGTAAACACACACACACGCACACAGAGTAATCCCTCAATAATTAAAAAAAGAAAAAGAAAAAGGCAAGAAATAAAAAAACAACAACCAACCCCCCCCCCCCCCCCCCCCAACACACACTAAATCTGTATGTGCATTTGACCATGCAAAGTCAGCTCCTTACAGGTATAAGGAAAATATATTATATATCCAAAATAAATGAACAACGGATTAATTGAATAAAGGCTGAACAACTATGAAAACAATATTATTTATTTTAACCTGGTACTGGTGACTGCACACAGTGCAGAAAGCCTGCTTGGTACTGGCAGCCATGTGCACATAAAAGGGTTTGCTGTCCAAATCATTTCCCACAGATACTGCTCATACTCTGACAGTCACTTAGCAATTTATCTGTTGTTGTTCTATTTATTTTTATGTTCTGGCATTCACGCATTTGCTTCATTTACATATGGACTCTATAACTGCAACGACAGACTATGACAAGAGGGTATGTAAACTTCAGTGTTACTGAAAGGTTGTGTCATAAACAATGAAAGGTCAGAAATCTATTAAAAAAAACAGCACACACACACACAAAACTGAAACGATGAGAATGACAATGGCCACAGAATACCCAGAACTTTAATCAAAATCATTGTATCATTTATTATAATTTGTGTCTCAAACACTGCTGGTTAAAACTGTAAGACCACGCTTTTCTAGAAAGACACCAAATCTGTTTTAGTGTTTCAGCAAGACTTCATGAACCGATCCTCTCTACTGTCTGGCAGAATATATCTTAATATGCGTTTGCTCAGATACTGTCAGTTTTAACACAGTACTTTGATTAATCCAAAACAAAACATAAAAAAAACACACAAAACAACAACAACAAAAAACCCTCTAATGATGGTCAATGCATGAGCACTATTGTCCAATGATGCCTTCAAAAATCCAACTTTTCTTTTTTTAATTGTAAATCTTTAAATACATGTATTGCTTAAACATTTACCAATGATTTACAACCTTCATCTAATGGCAAGAAGAGTTATCATTAGCACTTCTAACGGCCACAAACATAGGAAATTACTGTCACTCATTTGATGAAGTGTCCAGATATGCACTGAAATATGGGTAATTAAAAGTAAAACAGGGTAATTGCACTTTGACCCTATTTCACACACATGCACGCACACTTGTACACTCACACATTCACAGTTAAACACACACACACACGCATGTACACACACATTAAACAAACAGGTTGTTGGAATACTTGTTTTACAAATTAAGAGCATATTTTTTACCCCCCTTTCATGATGGTTAATTAGTTTTCCAGTCCTGAAATTCTCAGTACACTTTCATTATCATCCTTCAATCATCACAAGATGTTTTAGCAAAATCTTCCTATACTGTCAAACTTCTGCAGTGCATGATCATCTCTCTCTCTCTCTCTCTTGATGGTCTTTCAATTCAGTTTTAAATGGGGTATCTCTTATAGTGTTGCTTCCCCCCCTGAGCTGGAACATTGCATAAAATTGTACTAAAACGAAAGAGCAGACACGATACACTGTAGAAAATTACTTCATCCTTATCACTTTCTTTCCTTCTAATTCAAATTTACTATAAAAAAAAAATAAAAAAAAAAAAAAAAATTCACCAAAAGAATCATCAATGAGACATTTCGACATTTCAGAAGCAGTAACATTAACACATGTATTGGGCAAATATATCAAGTTTAATTCCAACTACTCCCAGTCGTAAGTGAACATCTGCTGAAACTTGATACAGAATTGTGATATAACTGAATCTATTTCAATAACTTTATTGACCTGGGGCTAGGATGTATAAATCAACAAACTCCTTTTATTGGTGATTTCTGAAACCTTTCTCACATGCTGTCTCCTTCATAGCTTTAATGCATAAAGTTCTGATTTGGGTCTATCAAAATTATTCCTCACATGCATGTATTCCGGTTTCCCCATCTTCTAATATGATCCTTACACCACGGATATATCTGCAGTGGGGAGTGAATGGCCTAAAAAAAATAATTAGCTTAAAAAATAATTAAAGTCAAGTAACACGACAGTACAGAAGTCAGCTCATAACAGCATTAGGGTAAAAATAAATAAATAATAAAAAATAAAAGAAAAAAGTTCATCTTCATCACTGATACAATGAGCTTATAGTTAGTTACTGGTCAATTTTTACTGAAGTTCAACATAGTTGTAGACAGTTCTGCACTGGACTCCAAATTGTCACAATCATTCTCAATCATTCTCTGACTAAGCATCATCACACACTCAAAAAAAAAACAACAACCCAAAACCAAAACTAAAAGCAAAAAAAATCAATAAAAAAAAAAGGGAGGATGAAGGAAGAGAGAGGATTAGAGGGTGGAATGTGGTGACAGCAGCCACTGCTGTTTAATTTTCAATTCATTTACTGTTCCACTCACATCATTGCGAAGCACATATGCAGCAATGCCACCAGCGATCATGAGGATGAACACCACTGCCAGCAAAACGGCGAACTGTCAGAACAAAACAAAATTACAAAGCCTGTCAGCATTCCTGGTTACATTATTTACATTACCTTTGACAAAATTACCAAGCCTCTCAGCATTCACGGTTACATTATTTATATTGCAAAATTACAAAGCCTGTCAGCATTCACGGTTACATTATATATATTGCGAAATTGCAAAGCCTGTCAGCATTCATGGTTACATTATTTATACTGCAAAATTGCAAAGCCTGTCAGCATTCACGGTTACATTATTTATATTGCGAAATTACAAAGCCTGTCAGCATGGTTACATTATTTATATTGCAAAATTACAAAGCCTGTCAGCATACACGGTTACATTATTTATATTGCAAAATTACAAAGCCTGTCAGCATTCACGGTTACATTATTTATATTGCAAAATTACAAAGCCTGTCAGCATTCACGGTTACATTATTTATATGCAAAATTATAAAGCCTCTCAGCATTCACGGTATTATTTATATTGCAAAATTACAAAGCCTCTCAGCATTCATGGTTACATTATTTATATTGCAAAATTATACAGCCTGTCAGCATTCATGGTTACATTATTTAAAGGACAAATCATTTATCTAAATAACATATCAGCAAAGGAAAACAATGACAACAACAACTGTGTTTAGAAGATCAATTTTTAAAACAAATTAAAACATTGAATATTCATTCAAGTCTAAACAACATTATAGTGACAGCACTGTTTTATTACAACAGAGTGGACACCACTTTCAGATTTCACTAAAAAAATTTTCAGCTGAACCATACACCTGGAAATCTGTACCATTAAAGGGTTCTACATTCCTGATTTTAAAGAAGTTTCCCAGTGGCAAAAAATACCCAGTCAGTCCATGCTTCGGATAAAGTATTTGTTACACTGTTTTGTGTTCTAATCTAACTATTTGAGGATTGCTACAGCATAAAATTGATACTTTTTCTGGACAGTCAGGTCAGCTTTTTTTTTTTTTTATAGAATGAGAATGCAGCTGAGATCTAACTGAAAACACATGCAGTCCTCTATGGTGTATACGTATGTTTATACATGTGTGCATTTAGGTATGAGTGCACCTTCATTTCCATGATTCGTATTCACATTATAGATCATAAAATACACTTCCACAATTTGTATTCACATTATAGATCATGAGGTACATGCTAACTGTTTACAACATAATGGCCAACTATAAACAGGACCCGTACTCCTATATGGCAGAGGATTCAGGACAAAGTCTCGAAACTTTGGTAGTGGTAAAAAGTGCAGCACCCTGAAGCTGAAAAGTTCTACTCTTTCCTTTATCAACAGGAAAGAACACAGCATCATGAACATACACAGAGAATTTTACATTCAGGATGGAACACACTGAATCAGATACTAACAAATTCATGTTTTCTTTCTGTTTCTTTTTGTTTGTTTGTTTCTTTTTCAAACAAGCAGAAACATGCCAAATAAAAACAGTTCTGAATATTGAAAATGGTTGGCAGCAATACACTTGTGAAGATAAAAAAAAAATGTACCAGATAGGGGATAGCATGCCCATTTCATGATTTTGGCAAATTTCTGGCATTACTAGCAGAAGGAAAGCCTATGACAATATGAATAAATAAGCACAGGATCATCATCACTTTCGAACAGATATTCAAGACACCAAATTCATTACAAACCTTTCATTCTAACTAAGAGCGTTTTCCGTTTAGAGATGTTTTAAAATATGGTCTGAGATGGTTTTTGTGAGTAATTTCTAAGAATTTATACCATGGTCAAAGTCAAAGAAAAATAATGAAACCATAATACATGCGATCAAAATCATCAAGTCAGCATTTTTTTCCCCTTGATCTTTGGTCATTGCCAACTGTGACTATTCGATAATCTTTCCCATGACGTGACATGATTAGCCTTCTCTTGGGGGATGTTCATTGGTCCTTGCGGACTCCTGGCTTATCAACCTTTACTGTTTCTTCAATAAGGTCATGACTGTTTCTTAGGCTTGGTTGCTCTGTTAGCCAGAAACGAGTCACGCAGAATGCACTGTGCCGTAGAGTTGCTGTCAAAACTCACCAGAAACTGCAAACTTTGTTACTGAGCTATCTTCATCAGTTCTTGTATAGGGCGACATAACTGGAACCGGAAACTAAACTTTCTGTCAACATGCAACTTTGGCAAAGCCAAAACTTGCAAACATTTTTAAATTTCAGCCGACATCATTGCAGACTTCTAGACCAAAATGTCATCTCCAGACAGAGAGATAAGTTTTTTTCAGAATCAAAGCCCTAACTTCTTTTATAATCTAATTTATACAGAGTAATCTAATTCATATGACATATGTACTAGATGTAGAATGTTTTTCCCCCCACTGGGTACACAATTTTATTTTCGCTTTATCTATGACAAAATGTGTATCATGTTTACATGATCCATGCTTGTATTCAGTCCAAAGGAATATGATTCAAACTGAATCAACTATATGAAACAAAGTACAAAACTCTAATGAAGGTAATCATTATCCTTCATATTGCGCTTAAGGCGTAAGGGGGAAGTGCCCTTTAAAATTAAAAACTCTCACAAACACATCTTACAGCCACCTCTTCAAAAATGTCTGACAGCACAATTTATTATAGATACAGAAAGCACTTGCTGCACATATTGCATTCTTTCAATCTTGTTTCAAGCATAATATATTAATTTATACTGACTATCTTTAACTGAAGTAAGGTACGTTCAATAACTCTACTATTTACCAGAGCAATTAGAAAAAAAAAAAGCACAACAAAACCAGTTCTCTAAAATATTTGAGGTACATTCCAAGCTTTTTGCTGTTTGTTTTTCAAATCTTTAAAACAAAACAAAAAAAATACTTACAGTCATCGTCAGGCAATAGTTTTCCTTCAAAGCACCCATGCAGCCAAAGAATGCAATGATGAAAATGAAGGCTCCTACACATATCAAGAGTATGCCAGGACCTGTATATTCATTGCCAAAGAAGTCATAGTAGTCCGTAAGCTTGATCTGCACATATGCCCCAACTGCTATCAGGGCAATGGCTGCGATCTGAAACATCAGAATTCAAATAATTCTTATTATTAAAAACAAACAACGTAAGAAATAAACAGAAAAAAGTAATAAACAGCATTCCTACAGCACAATTCTAGTTGAAAATTACCCATTGCACTTTTATGCACCAATCATACTTTCATTATAAATAATATTTACGATAAAACTCACTATGCACAATATGTACATGTGCATATATGGCGACTGTACTGTCTAAAACGCTTGACTGAAAATATAGGTTTTCTTAAAACCTGTTTTGAAAGCAACTAAGATGGACAGATTTTGCAAGGGGAGAAAGTTACTTTCAAACAGCTGTGGCTGAAACTATAAATGCACACAGTATACTAAATGATTTGAATTTTTCTTGGGATCCTCCAGAATATTTGACTTGTGGACCAAACTTAAAAGTAAGTCCTTTCTTTGCAACCTTTCACACTATAAGACAAGATCCTTTCCTCCTAAGAAACATACCTTGTGCTTGGTATCACAAA
Source organism: Conus betulinus (assembly GCA_016801955.1). Classification (NCBI taxonomy): domain Eukaryota; kingdom Metazoa; phylum Mollusca; class Gastropoda; order Neogastropoda; family Conidae; genus Conus; species Conus betulinus. The sequence goes on from JADBJO010001449.1 coordinate 86,769, forward strand.
TGCACCAAAATTTGTTTTGAGCACCAAAAACATTTGAAAGAGTGCAAGCGCTGCAGCTTAGCCTTAACCAATTATGCACAACTGCACTGTAAGGTACAGGTCTGACTAGCGCGTTGGGCTAATGCATAGGTCAGACATCTGTTAAGTCGTAGCCACAAGACCCTCTTCTTAAATTCTCTCATCTTACTCTTAGCTATCAATTCATTTATCCATCAGCTTAAAATCATGCACAGCATGGTCTCAAAAACTTAGCGGATGTGGTGTAGCGTATATGGACTAGTCTGTACGCAGTGACGCCTCCTTACACTGTAAATGTTTCTTCCTCAAACTCTGCTTTTGTTCTTCCATTTTGTACTTCCAAATGGAGGGAGGGAAGACAGATGGATGGGAGGGGGGTGGAGAGAAGAGAGAGAGAGAGAGAGAGAGAGAGAGAGAGAGAGAGAGAGAGAGAGAGAGAGAGAGAGAGAGAGAGAGAGAATGTGTGTGTGTGTGTGTGTGTGTGTGTGTGTGTGTGTAAGTTATGCTACCAACTAAATCATTCAGAATAATAAAATTTGAATAAAGAACTACAATTTCTGTTACATTAACTTACAATGATGACTTGAGACCAAAAATGTCTGTGGGAGGAAAAAAGATCAGAAACACAGGTGCAAATTTGCACTTGGGTCAACACCCACCCATCCCCCCCCCCCCCCCCCCCCCCCCCCCCTTTTTTTGTTTCTTCAAATCAGTACAACTGATCAAGGAGTCAAACCGTATACACTATTACAGTAAGAGCGGCACTTAGGTTTCACAGTATTCTCGGACACATGATTATTAAAGTTGTGAGTTATACAGTAATGCAGAGTCAGTATCTGAGGATGAAACACACTAAATAATTTCAAAATCTGTATCCAAATGTTAGTTGATATTTAAGTTACTGTAAGAAGTCTAAGCTGATCATGAAAAAAAAAATATATATATTAGTTGCAAATGTCACAAAACAGGGAAGGTGAAGTTGATGGACCCCTCACTTTATCCTTGGGAGTTTGATGACATGCCTCTGAAACTTATTATTACTGTAAATACAGCAAGAGTAAAGCCAAATTCTTTGTTCCTTTGACATTTTTAAACCCTTTCTACCCCCCCAAAAACCAGTTCACCATTAAAAATCATACAGGTCTGCTGTGACAAGTAAAAAGAAAACTTTCTTTGCCAAAGATACATGTAAAAACAATAATAAAATTTGCTGCTCATCTTTATAACATTGTTTTTCAGCTTTTGATGATCTAGTCATCGAACTGTAGTGGCACAGTATGTATGGATCGAATTAGGACTTTATCACCTGCTACACCAAATAAAGAATGTGTAAAAAAAAAGATTATGAGTTAGGACTTAATCACCCGCAACACAAATGAAGAATGTGCGAATCAAAGATTATGACTGCAAGCAGGTTCATGAAACACCTACTCAACAAAGATCCAATATTCTTTACAATCAGTACAATTAGTTTTTAACATACTGAGAGTGCCAGTTTGTTGGAGGGTTCGATGAAATAGTGTACTTGATTGTTTTTCCCCTGGTGCCAACACTGAGACTTTCCTGACTTCTTCCACAATTCCCTTTTCATTACTCGGGAGAGAAAATGTACTTTACATGTCAGATCTTTGATGGAAAAGAGCTCTTGTAACAGGTGTAGTGGAAGACAAGATCTTTGAAAATCCTGCCTTCAACTGTGTTGGTTCTTCGACATACATTTTTGCCCTAAGTTCTGGAGGACTTGCGACGATTTCGGCAAAAACAGTTTGATCCATTTACATTTGCACACTGTTGACGCACATGTAACATGAAACGCTACATAACGTTAATCTCACCTTTTAAGTAACCAGTGTACACCACAGCACTCGGATTCACGGGGGAAATAAACCTACAACGTCCTAGTTTAAGCAACTTCATTGCCTCCTTTAACAGTATTAGCCAAATCTTTCCAAAACCATAACTACCATCAATGAATGCAAAAAATGCACATGTGAATTTTGACAACACTGGCGCCTGTCACTGTAGATATCCCACCACCATTTAAAAAATCTCTGGCCCATAGGAAACACAACTGTGTGAACAGCACGTCATCAGCAGTCATGATCATTCGCACGCATTCTCAATCTGTGATTGCAGTAAAGCAGTACTTACCACGAATATCAAGTTGAACGAGAACAACAAATATTTCACACATTTCATTCCACCCTCAACCATCTTGATGTTTTCAGTGTTTGCTAACAATGATCAAAATAAAACAAATATTCTTCAGGCAGTTTGCTATGTTGAAGTATTCTCCTGTCCTCCCGAAAGAAGCTACACAAGCAGGCGTTCAGGATAACAACAAAATTGCACAGATATGCTTGCGCTGCTTAAAAAAGTAGTCCGCTCAATTTTTTAAAGTTCTTGAAACCCTACGGATGAACGTTTCTAATTTGTTACTCAGATCATTACAAACAAAAAATGTAAACTGCAAAGCAAATTTCTAACTTCTTGGTTAAGTACTTTAATGCCATATAGTTGATGGCGCAAGAGCATATATGACTAATTTTCACGTGCCCCACTACGTCACCATAGTTTATCTTTCCTCGTGACGCTTACCACACGAGAAACAATAGTTGCCTGACAGGGTGGAGAGGCACTGACTGGCTTTGTGGGCGTTTGCACAGTGGTGTTTTCTCATTTGCGTTTCAGATAAGGGAATCAGAATGCCTCGCAAATACTTCCTTTAAAACTATTGTTTTAATCTTACGATTTATGTGTTTTGAAGACACATTTGTCGTACACAGTTACAGATAGGGTAATACTGTGAACTGTGGGAGAAAAAAAGATTGAAGTTAACGCAATTCATTATGAACTACTGTATTTAAAGTCCGTAACATACATGCGCGCGCGCGCGCGCGCGCGCGCGCGCGCACACACACACACACACACACACACACACACACACACACACACACACAGAGATTCAAGATTTCAAGATTTAATTATCCTGCCACCCCTTTGGGGTATGGAGGACATAAAACAAAAAGAAAAAAAACAATGTAATCCACTTCAACATGACACAAAATAACTAAGCAAAATGCAGGAAGCGTTTTATGTGTATTAAAGGCGTAATGGCATAATCACTAAAACATAGAGCAGGCTGGTCATCATAAACTTACACCATTTTGCTGAATTTTAAATATTTACTCAGCTTTAACAGACATTCTTGCCAGCCGAGAATAGTCTGCACAGGTTGTAAACAGATTTCACACTCGTATACTTTCTGGGAATAAAACGTACTCGTAACTCTTCATACTTTGGGCATTCCATAATGAAATGAAATTCGTCTCCAACATCTTGTTGACAATCTTTACAAAAGCGTTCCTCGCGGGCAAGACCAAGTCTTCTTCCTACTTCAATCATGAGTTTGTGATTACTACATCGGAATTTATTAAGGGAAATATATATATAGATCAGGCAATTGTTCAATGTAATTTTCACGTTTAAAATCTTTTTATAATTTCTATAGAATAGGCATTTATTACTTGAATATAATACCCTATTCCACGAACGTACATAGTTATCTTTCAAAGATAAAGAAATGTTTCCACATAACGATCTTTCGTTAGAAAACTGCTGTGTTTCCCAAATACAATCATAGCCTGTTTCTACAAAAATGCTTTGTATACACTTTATCCACCCAGACATATAAATACCATTTTTATACAAGTCATATAATAAAAACACAATATATTTTACTCGAATATTTATCCGTTTGAGTTGCTAGTGAGATCCAGAATCGGATCATTCGGGTTTTAATTTGCACAGACAACGGATAAATCCCAAGTTCCCCATATAATAACTCTGTCATGGTACTGCGATTAGGTGGAGTAAATGCTTTAAGAACTTAAGCTGCAAGCTTTCTATGATTTTGATATCTTCATAACCCCATATATTTCACAGCCATATAATAGCACAGGTACAACCATCTTTTCAAATAGATCTAAAAACAATATTCACGGGTAATTTTTGATTTCGAGCGACTTGGAGTAATGAAAACATTGCACTTTGTGCTTGATCATGCCTATGTTTTTTTACATTTATGAAATTTACCAGATCTACTAAAACAGATTCCCAAATATTTGAAACTATCTACTATTTCAATGACTTCGTTACCAAATTTAAACACGTGTTTATTATTCTTACGTCCATTGAATATCACAACTTTAGTTTTCTGTACATTAACAGTTAGTTTCCATCCAGTACAATACTCTTTAAATGCAGTAAGAGCTTTTGCAAAGCATTACATGAGGTAGCAAGCAAAACAGTGTCATCAGCATACAAAAGCAAAAATAAACAAAGATAACTGCTTAAGTCTGCATCAGGAAGATCTAAATCAATATTTAACGAAGTACAATTGTGATCAGAAAAAAATTGTTCGAGGTCATTTCAAAAAAACAAAGAAAAAGAACCGGAGACAAATTTTCTCCTTGCCGCACACCTCTATAACTACTAAAATAATCAGATTTGTTACCGCTTATGAAAAAACACGATTTGATTTGATGATACATGTTTATAATCACCTGGAGAATCTTACCATTCCACACACACACAGAAACACATCTTTATCATGACAACAAAAAAGAGACCAACTATTAAGCTTCTCCAATGGAATTGTCGCTCCATAACAAAAAATACATCATACTTGAATCAATGTCTTGGAATGAATAAGTTTCATGTATTATTATTACAATCACTAAATGTCAACAGCGATAATCTACCACATTTACCGGGATTCTACCACCCCCCAGTTTATGAACAATGTGCGGCCCGAATACAAACGGCTATCTATGTGCGTGAAGGCCTGGATTTTTGCGAAAGAACTCCACCAGTATCCAATAACATCCCTTCTGCTTCATGCTGTGCAGCAAAGTCAAATTTACTTCTTCTTTGATATTGAACATTGCCTCAGTTTACCTTCCCAAAAGGACCTGATGATACGAATACAGAATGGCTAAAAGGGTTCCAAGACCAAAGAGACACAAATGGGTTATTGGAGGAGATTTTAACGCACATGCTCCTTTTTGGGACCATGGCTGCTCTTATGTTACAAGTAATAGATTATTAGATAACATAGCTGATTCTAATCTATATTTGCTAAATAATGGAAATATTACTAGCATTCCAGATGTAGCCACCCATAACCCCTCAGCCATTGATTAAACCTTTACATCTCCATCACTTGTCGTAAACTCAATGTGGGAAACTGGAGATAATCCACTGGGATCAGATCAAATTCCAACAATAATACCGTTGAATGATATATTAGAACAGGAAATCTCAGAAGATATCATTCCAAAATATATTTACAAAAATGCAGATTGGTCTTCTTTTCAAACCAATCTTAACAACATAGACATAGTGTTCTCAGCTAATGAAAACGTAGATGACCAATACACTGCATTTTGTAAATATATTTTAGCAGCAGCTGACAAGTCGATCCCGAAGATAAAAAACACAAAGTCAAAAAAAACAATGGAAATATATGGTGGAACACAAAATGTGAAACTGCCAATAAAAAGAAAAAAGAAAAATTCAAGATTTATGTAAAAAGAGATCAGCAAGTAGTCATAAAGAAATGAAAAAGGCAGATAAAGAAAGTAAAGATGTCATAGATGACGCAAAGCTGCAGCATTGGAATGAATTTTGTAACTCTGATGTAAAAAATCATAAAGATATTGGTAAAGTGTGGGAGGAACTGAAAGCTATGAAAAATGGATTAACATTGACACAGTACCCTATAACAATAGATAACAACAGTCTTCCTAGTGCTGATGAGAAAGCAGAAGCCTTTGTAAACATGTTTGCTGAGGTAAGCTGCTCTGAAGGTCTAACAAGAACGGACCAATTATACAGAGAGAAAGAAGAAGGTAGTAAAGCACATGATGAATCAACAGCAGACAATAGTAACAATATCAATGTTCCTATAACTATCCAAGAAGTAAAAGAAGCCATTAGATCTATACCATTAGGAAAATCATCTATTGGTTTAGATGCAATATCTAATCAAATGCTAAGAAATTTGCCTGAGCATTTTGTAGAGTTTCTTCATAAATTATTTAGTACGTGTTGGAGCGATGGTGTTATGCCAAAAATATGAACACAGTCGATTGCTGTTCCCAATCATAAGCAAAGAAAATCTACAAAGGATCCTAAGAATTATAGACCCATCGCATTAACTTCACATGTATGTAAACTTTCAGAAAGAATTGTTTTGAATAGACTTGTACATTACTGCGAAAAAATATAACATCATACCAATCAATCAAGCTGGTTTCCAGAAAGGTCGATCCACTACAGAAATTTTTGTGAAAATTATCAACAAATATAAAGAAACAGTTTGCTAGACGAAAATGTGTTCTTGCTACCTTTTTCGATATAAATAAGGCTTACGATCAAGTGTGGCATTTACAGCTATTGAACAAACTTAAAAACATTGGCTTGACAGGAAATATATACAACTATGTCAGATGTTTTCTAAAGGATAGGGTAATAAGAACAAGGGTAGGAAACACATTCCACAAGTAGAACACTTTCAATGGGAATCCCTCAAGGGTCAGTATTAGCGCCGCTTCTCTTCTCGTTATTAATGCATGATCTGCCAAACAAATTATCAAAAAAAGTCGTCGTTCTTGTCCAGTATGCAGATGATATATGCATGTGGATGGATGTAACGTTAAAAAAGAAAACTTCACAGCGAGATATAAAATTCGTCAAAAAGATCTATCAGGAGAACTAAACAAGATGGTGGATTATATGAAGCGAAATGGATTAAGTCTCTCAACCGAAAAAAACAAAAATGATTCTTTTTAACAGTGGATCTAACCCAGAAAGTATGCCTATTTTTCACATTGGATGATACTCCTCTTAAGTACGTTACAGAGGTCAAATTTCTAGGAGTTTATTTTACATCTAAATTATCATGGAACTCTCATATCGAATATTTATTAACAAAAGCGAGAAAAACATTAAACTTTCTGAAAATTATTTCTAAAGAAAAGTGGGGGCAAGATCCAGCTACATTGATTACTCTATGTAATCTCTTTAATGAGATCAAAAATAACTTATGCCCAAGAAATATTCTTTAACGCGCCTAAATATCTATTACAAAAACTGCAAAGTATTGAAAGTAAGGCATTGAAATTAGCCCTTGGACTTCCTGTGCACGCATAATCGTCACGTACATATTATGAAGCTCAGGTACTTCCTCTAGATGATTATAGAGATTTAACGTGTTGTAAATTTGTCATTAAAAGTACAGCTAGAAAAACACACATTCAATCAGAAATCAAAATAAGATCAGATTTTGATTTTCCGAAAAGAGCAAAGTCTATAACTTCTCAAATAACTATAGCAACTTATACATAAAAAATAATTTCAGATTCTGGGGTTTCTTTAGAAAAAGAAACTTTCTCTCCCAGACCATCTTTTTGTCCTATTCCACCCTGGGAACTTAAAAAAGCCCAATTTGATATTGATCACACCAACATAAAAAAAAAGATGAAAATATCAATATGCTAGCAAGTTATACTAAGTGTCATATTGACACGAAATACACTAACCAATTAAAATATACACAGATGGTTCATGTATTGGTAAGCAAACAGGTTGTGCATTCTTAATCCCTGACTTGAGGGTGGAGAAATCTTTTTACATTGGATGTAACATATCCATATTTACAGCTGAATTAACAGCAATACTCATGGCTTTGAATTACCTTTTAAATTTCCCCAAAACAATATTTCAAGCTCTCTGTTTTGTGTAGATTCAAAATCAGTCCTTCAGGCGATAAAAGATTTTCATCTGCATACTAGGCCTGAAATGATTATTGAGATAAGCTGTTTGATCCACATGCTTATTGAAGGAGGCACCCCAATTATCCTTTTGTTGGATTCCTTCACACTGTTCCTTTTATTACAACGATAAAGTAGATAGGGCTGCTAAGCGTGGAGCAAAACATATCTGTGGTTCTGAAGATCTTAAACTACCCTTATCGGTACATGAGCAGTGCAATTTAGTTAAAACATATATTTCGAAAACGTTCAAAGATAGAATGATAGAACATGACAATCAAAATCAGTTTGATATTTTTGATATTAAAATCATTCAACATAATTTTAGTTTAAACAAAAAATATACTTTCATTGATGTATAGGTGGAAACTTGATGTTTTTTAAAACAAAATATATGTTTAAAAACATAGTGTGTGTTTATGTAAAAAGAAAATAACACGTGATCATATTGTTATATGTCAAGACATGAAAAAAAATAATTCCAGTGTTGAGGCAAAATAGTGCGCAGGCCATCTTTGAGTCACCAGCTCTAACATATGAGTTTTTTTGTATGCTTAGAGCGCACTCCATTGGGGAAGTATTTATAGGTTCTTTTTTGTTTGGTGGGGGGTGGGGGGGGGGGGGGGGGGGGGGGGGGGGGGGGGGGGGGGGGATATGTGTGGGGAGGGAAGATGGAATAATGTACAAAGCTCAAAAGTGACAAGGACTGAGAAAGGTTAAGTTTCTGTGCTGATGGTTGTTAATTAGTTTTGTTAAAATTTTTAGCTTTTTTCCCTTTCAAACTTATTTGAACAATTTTAAGTGTTTTGTAATTACCATTATTATTCATATAAGCACTCATATAAACACATACATATGCACACAAACATACTCATAGCAACATGGTAATCTAATTCTACAATGATAAGCAAACTATCAATAAAAGTAGGCCTACTAATGAGATGGGGGATGGTAAAACAGAAGGAAACTTACAAACAAACAAACAAACAAAACTACAGAGAAAGAGAGGTCAGAGGAGGGTGGGGAAGAGAGAATGGTAGGAGGGGGGGAGGGAGAAAAGGGATGGTAGACAGAGTGGGAGTGGGGATGAGCAATTTTAACGGAGTAGGTATTATGTTTAGACGATTTATTCAAAGTATGGCTCACAGAAGACTGCGAATGGGCGCTAATCATTGTAATCGAATAATCAACTTACTGAGACATAAGATGTTCATGCAAATGTTCCTTGAAAGTTTTAAAGTATTATGTCTTGTAGATTCGGTGGAAGTGAGTTCCAGACATATGGTCCAGAGTAAGCTAGGCTTGTTTTGTATAGATCAATGAGAGAGAGAGAGAGAGAGAGAGAGAGAGAGAGAGAGAGAGAGAGAGAGAAGACGACCCACTGATACAAGATGTGGAGGTCAAGAGCACCAACTCTTTTGTGTCAAAGTTCTTCAAAGCTCCGGAAAAAAATACGGTAACAAAGCCTTTGTTGTGTAGGGGTAGGGCCTACGTGTGCGCTGAAGGTTTTCTTCACGAGTCAGTTTTGTAACTTTCCTAGCAGACCCCCAAAAGAATGAATGGTGATTGTTGTCGCTCAATATAAGGAAGGAAGTCAAAGAGTATATGAGCCTGTTATTGTATATATGAACCTGTGATTGTATTTGACTGATGCTATCTCTGGCTTTCTCTTAGATCTACTCCCACCAGGAAAAGAAGTTGACCGCTGGGGTGCAGCCTAGGGGAAGACGGGAAAGGGGTGGCCGACCTGTAGGCCCGTAAGTGATATTTCTGTCCGGCCGATTGTAGGTTTGGACACTGCGGGTACATAGAACGCCCAGCTATACGAACTAATTAGAAAAGGAACTCAGACTGACCATAAGTTACTGTGGAAAGCTAACTCACTCAGTAGGCCTATCAGTTTGTCAGTTAACAAATTCGGTTGCCGGCACCCGTATGCCACCGACTTTCTCTCTTTCTCTCTCTCTCTCTCTCTCTCTCTCTCTCTCTCTCTCTCTTTTCAGAAGAGAGAGAGAGAGAGAGAGAGAGAGAGAGAGAGAGAGAGAGAGAGAGAGAGAGAGAGAGAATCGACTATGACAGACAGAGGCCAGAGTGAAACTGAGAGATGCTGAGACAGACAGAGAGACAAGGGGACTGAGAGGAGGAGGATATAATCTGACTGCATTATTCAACGATCAAAGACCAAATAATGACAATATATCGGATACAATCTGGAAAAAGAAGCCGATTTGTATTGTATTGCTACAGCCTACGATGCTTGAGTCTGGCACCAACTCTCTCTCTCTCTCTCTCTCTCTCTCTCTCTCTCTCTCTCTCTCTCTCTCTCTCTCTCTCTCTCTCTGAAAAAGGGAGTAAA
>JADBJO010001449.1:116977-124477 GCA_016801955.1 Conus betulinus
CCTGCTTCGTGTTGATAGGGTATACTATTACATGTCACAGGATGTGTGTGTGTGTGTGTGTGTGTGTGTGTGTGTGTGTGTGTGTGTGTGTCCGTGCGTACGTGCGTGCGTGTGGAGGATGTTTGCAGTGTGTGTGTGTGTGTGTGTGTGTGTGTGTGTGTGTGTGTGTGAGAGAGAGAGAGAGAGAGAGAGAGAGAGAGAGAGAGAGAGAATGTGTGTGTGTGTGTGTGTGTGTGTGTGTGTGTGTGTGTGTGTGTGTGTGTGTGCGTGCGTGCATGCGTTCGTGCGCGCGCCTGCGTTGTTTCAAAGCATTGTAGTCTGTGCAGAAGAATTGATCATGCTATTACGCTACTGGCGCAGTTTGTGTGGGGTAGACTTATTAGATAAAACATCTCTCACACACTGTAAGGTAAGGTAATGTTGCTTACAGCCCAACCGACAGCAAAGGGCCATATCAGGGCTGTCACCACGTTAAAATCAACTCACAAGTCATCAAAAAACAACAACAAAAACTCATACATCTCTTTAAAATACATGTTCTAAAAGCGTACCAGAAACTTCGTTAAACATATTTCTTCCGTAAAATCCTAGATCAGATGAAAAATGTTGATCTCTTTCAGAAACTCAAAGATCACGTCAGGTGGGACATCTCTGAACAGGGTTTTCATGGACTCTGCTGTAAAGTGTTTATGTCTCACATCGTGCAAGTCCCAGCAATCTAAAAGAACATGTTTCACTGCGAGTGGAACATGACATTGAATGCACCACGGAGCATCTTCACCTTTTAAAAGATAAGAATGGGGTATAAAACGAGTGACTCTGTCACACACACACACACACACACACACACACACACACACACTGCAAGCATCCGTCCACACATGCCATAAAATGTACAAAAGCAAAGATTAATATATGGACACATCTCTCTCTCTCTCTCTCTCTCTCTCTCTCTCTCTCTCTCTCTCTCTCACACACACACACACACACACACACACACACACACACACACACACACACACACACACACACACACATACACACGCACACATGCACGCAAGACGCATGCATGGACGTGCATCCCCCCCCCCCTCCACACACACACACACACACACACACACACACACACACACACACACACACACGGAAAAGAATAATGGTGGATATAGAGGCAGTTGAGGGGGACAGGGGAGTGGGGTGGGAGGTAGGGGGTTGGTAGAGGGATTAGACGATAAGAAATGAGGCCCCAAACAAGCTGATGCTGGGGGCGGGGGGAAGGGGTGTAAAAATCAACAGGATGAATCGAACAGAAGGGGGGGAGAAGATTAGATGGATTTAAGAGGGGTTCTGTACACAATATGAAGGAAGGAACAGCGGCAACAGGTGTGTGTGTGTGTGTGTGTGTGTGTGTGTGGTGTGTGTGCGCGCGCGCGCAGAATCCGAACTGGACAAACAGAACAACCCAAAGGTTTCAAAATACAAATATGCACACAAAAAATAGACGCGAAGTAATGTATATTCAATACATAATACAGACCAGTGAATCATCGACATACATGTTTTTCTCTGATGTCACAAAAAGCAGACGTAAAACAAAATGTGCAAAACAAATACAAAAGCGGCCCAGAGAGCTGTCAGCAGGAGTGACGCTTCTGTTTGTTTCTGTCTCCCAAAGCAAATGGTTTTTTTCTTCTCCCCCCCCCCCCCCCCCCCCCCTCCCCCTCTCTCTCTCTTCTCTCTCTGTTTCCGTCTACCAAACCAAATGGTTTTCTTCTCGTCTTCTTTTTTCAGTCTCCCAAACCAAATGGTTTCTTCTCGTGTTCTTCCCCTCTCTCCCCCCCCCCCCCCCCCCCCCCCTCCTCTTTTCTGTTTCTGTCTGCCAAACCAAACGGTTTCTTCTCTTCCCCCTCTCTCTTTCTCTCTTCTCTCTCTCTCTCTCTCTCTCTCTCCTCTCTCTCTCTCTCTCCTCTCTCTCCTCTCTCTCTCCAGTTTGTTTCTGTCTCCCAAACAAGATGGTTTTCTTCTCGTGTTATTCCCCTCCCTCATGGTTTTTTTCTGTTTCTGTCTGCCCAAACCCCCCCCCCCCCCACCCGTCAACACCCCCCCCACCCCCCCCCCCTCTCTCTCTCTCTCTCTCTCTCCTCTCGCTCTCTCTCTCTCTCTCTCTCAGTTTCTTTTCGTCTCCCAAACCAAATGGTTTTCTTCTCGTCTTTTTTTTTCTTCTTGGCAATATCCCCCCCCCCCCCTTCCCCCCCCTCCCCCCCCCCCCCCCCCCCCCCCCCCCCCCCCCTCCATCTTCCCACCCCCCCCCCCCCCCCCATCCACCCCCCCCCCCCCCCCCCCCACCCCCCCCCCCCCCCCCCCCCCCCCCACGCTCCCCCCCCCCCCCCCCCCCAAAATGGTTTTTTTCTCCTCTCTTTTTCTCCCCCCAATATCCCCCCCCCCCCCCCCCCCCCCCCCCTCTCCCCTCTCTCTCTCTCTCTCTCTCTCTCTCTCTCTCTCTCTCTCTCTCTCCCGAGTCCAGATATCCCTTTTTTGTTTTCTCCCAATGGCGTTCCTCAGTCTCACCACATCCACAGCTCAGCATTCCCAAACAATGTTGGTTCTTTCCCCTCTGAGCTCAGTTCTCGAAAATCTGCCTTTCTGCCTGTTCCTTTGGCATTTCCAGAGCACTTTCCATATTCACAGAGGTAAATCTATGTGCAGCCTTCACAGATCACGATGGAAACCAACTGGTGTGAACAGCAGGATTGGAGGTGAAAGCTGAATGTTCCATAGCGGAATGGGTCATAGGGGGGTAGTAGAGTACTTTCACCGTGTCAAGAGCAGCATGGCAGTATGGAAAAACGGAGCCCATCCCGCTCCTTCTGTTGCTATAAACCTTCCCTGAACTGAATCAGGTTGGCCTACCCGTTTGCTGCTGCGTGGGTAGAGAGGGGTGAAAATTCGACGTCATGAGTAGTCCGAGTCATGACCATCAGTTCACAGGCGAATAGTTTGAAAGAGGAACGGCCCCTCCCCTCTCCTAAAAACATCGTTACCCAAAGTCCTTTCCGGATCTTAAACCTTTTGTGGAAAACCACAGATAAACAACCGTTGATGACTGGCTCAGTGATACAGCGTATGTTCGCTGACAGACGTTTTGCGTTCGAATCACGTTGGTGGTCCAACATGAACATTGTTTTGTTTGTTTGTTTTAAACCCAAGTCATATAAAGTCATGGCAGGGAAATAAGCACGCGCGCGCGCGAGCGCGCGCGCACGCGCACGCACACCACACACACACACACACGCACGCACGCAAGCACACACACACACACATACACACACACACACACACACACACACACACACACACACACACACACACACACACACACACACACACACACACACACACACACACACACACACACACACACACACACACACACACGTGCAGGCATCCCCTAACACACTAATTTAAGTGCAGATCATGGACCAGCCATAATCTTTCACCACCATCACCTTCCCCTCACCCCCCCCTCACCCCCCTCCCCCCCATCCATTTCTCTCGCGAGCACATTCACATCTACGAGGGAAATGATGATTTAACCCCACGGTGAAGGAACAATGTTTAAATACAGATGAAAATAGCAGGAAGCGGTGACGTCCTGCAGACTCACACTTTAGCAAATAATGTACAAACTTGGCTTCCGTCTCCTTCAGGGGAAGTGTGCTCCTCTCAGACCCCATTCTTCCCTGTCATTGGCATCCAGTCCCAATAAGGTGACTGACAAACCCAGTGATCGTTCTGGATTTGTTCTTTGCCAAGTGGTTAACACACTTGCCACTCGATCTAAGAGCTGTGGTTCGAGTCCTACCAACGGCTGTGAGTGCTCTCTTTTCTCTCTCTCTCTCTCTCTCTCTCTCTCTCTCTCTCTCTCTCTCTCTCTCTCTCTCTCTCAGTGTCTGTCTGTCTGTCTGTCAGCCTGTCTGTCTCTCTCTGTGCTGTCTGTCTGCCTGTCTCTCTGCTGTCTGTCTGTCTGTCTGTCTGTCCCCCTCTCTCTGTCAGCATATTTGCCGACCTGCTAGTATATGCGTTTCCTTCAGCGTTTTTGTGCATTCAGAAGGTGAAATACGCACGTTAAAGATTCCGCGATCCATATCAGCGTTCTTGGGATCATGGAAACGCAGAAGTGTCCATCCATTATTTTGTACACAATCCTGCATGCAGATGTGATGTGTCTAAGCATGCAGAACATAAAACAATGTTTTGCTGAGTGTCCTGAAATCGATGGCAGCTTTGGAAGCATATATGTTACCACGCAAGCAACTCACATTAGCCTACATGCAGATGAGGTAAGCACAGCCAAGCAGCTGTGATTTCCCGGTGGAATGCTGTGATAGGTGCGCAGTCAGCAGCAACGTGTGTAGAAAATATCGTTCCCCGCACGCCTGCGACCTGGAGGAGATGAGATGGTATGGAAGGGATGGTCGATTGTATTTATTCACCGGTCCAAGACGTACTGAAAAGTCATCCGAGGAATCTGAGAGAAACTGCTTATAGTACCTTGCTCTTGTTCGTGTTCTCTCTCTCTCTCTCTCTCTCTCTCTCTCTCTCTCTCTCTCTCTCTCTCTCTCTCTCTCTCTCTCTCTCATACACACAAACAGACAAACACAAAACACACACACACATACTCAGAGGCCAGAGATGGAGAGAGAGAGAAAGAGAGAAATACACCCCTCTCTCTCTCTCTCTCTCTCTCACACACACACACACACACACACACACACACACACACACACACACACACACACACACACACACGCATGTAATCCGACAATTAGCCTTTTTTTTGTTGTTGAGGGAAGGGGGGCGGGGGGCGGGAGTGGGGGGTGGGTGGGAGGGCAATTCACAAATCTGCACATTCTGAAAAAAAAAGTCGAGGGACTGCCTGCCCTGAGGGTAATACCATTAAATCCGTTCAAACCGAAAAGCTGGTGTCACGAAAGGCTTCGAAACTAACCGTAATCAGATTAATGACATTGTTTTTCTTCCGGAGGATAAGTGTACCACCAGTCAGGTTCCTTCCAAGCCATGTCCACACGATCTTCTGGCAACAGATGAACTTACAGCTTTCTTGATCAGAACCAAGAGCGCGCAAGTCACTGTACAGAATTTGCGAGTCATATCGGCCGACACAGATACTGCTTAATATTGTTTTCGTTGTATTTGGTGGTGAATGTTTTTGAGGAGCGCAACGAACTTTAATGCCAGCTCGAATGTGACTTCAAGCCCGTTACATCCTATGATTGACGTTCACCTGGAAATAATGAAAGCAACAGAATAGAACACAAAGACGAAGTTTAAATTATAGAATCTCTTGTTTACCTTCTCTGAAACGACATGATGAAAGCAACAGAACAAAACACGAAGACAAAGTAGAATAAAACACAAAGACAAAGTAGATAAAACACAAAGACAAAGAAGAATAAAAACACAGAGTTTAAACTGTGTATCTTTTATTTAGCTTCTCTTCATTTGAAATCTGCGTGATCTTCAATTCAGACAAGATGTTGCCTTTAATGGGTAAGGATACGAAAAAATAAACAAAAGGATCTTTCCTAATCATATGCCGCCATTCTTTTCTCGTCACGCACTATAAATAGTCACGTCTCGTGATTGGTGGACCCAGCGGTGACAGTTTTTACTCCCCTACTCTGTTATTAGTGGGGGTGGAAGCGGGAAACTGAACACCTGTCAGTCAGTCATGTGCAGGATGCTAACGACAGCGTGATGGCCGCTCATGACATGCCGGATCGTCTGCCCATCTGTTGCTCGGCTCTGCACTGCTCGGTACGCTACAGTCCCGTAAATAACAGGCCTCACCTGTCTTCTCACGATATCAAATAACGCCACTAATTAAACACAACAACAACACAGCAGTCCCATTGTGTTGCTTATTAGAATGTTAGCAATGGCATGAAAACAAAACCCTTCTTCGTCCCCTGAGCCCCCCACTTTTCATCCTGTATTCAAGCATGCGCACGTGCACCACACACACACACACACACACGCACGCACGCACGTACGCACGCACATACACACGCACGCACGTACGCATGCACGTGCGCGCGCGCGCGCACACACACACACACACACACACACACACACACACACACACACACCTCGTTCATCAAATTCCGTCGTCATATTTTTAACGTAGTAGTTTTTTTTTAAAGCTCTCCCTTACCCCTCCCCGCTTTCATCTCCCTCCCTCTACACTCCTCGCCCATCCTCTAAATCTGCCCCCCCACCACCTCCCTAAACCCCTCTCTCCCACTAGTTTGTCTTCGCCAGATCCCATCTTAGGTAGGCAATGCCTGTCCATCTGACAGCGGCTTGCATATTAAAAACGAAAACAAAACAAAGCAAAAGACTGGCCCCCTCTTCTTGGACGAATTGATCCGCCCCTGAACGCGACACTGAGAACGCGGGACTTGGTCATGCATGATATAGTGTGGTGGAACAGAGGTTAAAAAAAAAAGTAAGTTTGGTAGAATAGCATACAAATACCTATTCATCGGCAAAGAAAGGGCATAAGTCTAGTGTTGCGCTGTTGGCGTGTATTAAATAACCTGCTCGCTCCTCCGCGCCCTACCTACCTCACACTTCTCCTACCCTACTCACCCTACCCCAACCTCCGCCCCCTACCCACCCACCCGCTCCTTCGTCACAGTTTTTACACACAACACAGCACAGCACAGCTCAACACAGCACAGCATAGCACAGCGGAGTAGAGAGTCAAGTAGTAAAGTAGAGCAGAGTAGAGTGGAGTAGAGTAGAGTAGAGTAGGATAGGGCAGAGAGTAGGGAAATAGTAGCGTAGGGTAGAGTAGGGCAGGGTAGAATAGGGTAGGGCAGAATAGAGAAGAACAGCGTAGAGCAGAACAGAGCAGAGTGGAGTAGTGTGGAGCAAAGCAGACTAGATAAGAGTAGAGTAGAGTAGAGTAGAGTAGAGCACAGCAAAGTTGTGCAGAGCTGAGCTTTTGCGGCAAACGCCGCACAGTCCATCCCAGTGAAGCAGCAGAACAAGAACAGACTGAGCGAAGACCTGAAATGAATCCCCTGCAAACACTATAGTTAAAACCGTTGCAAAGTTAGTTGTTAGAGTGTCATCCGACAGCCACGCTAATCCAATCGTCTGAACTGCGTTCTTTGTACCCCTGATACCAAACACTAACCCACATATTTACATACGTTGCCGCTTTTTCAGGTTCTTGTTATTCATCCCCGCCAGGAAGGGGGTGGGAGTGAGGGAGAGAGGGGATATATTTCCACCCTCGTCTGTTACTTTGCCTGTCTGTCTATCTATCAGAAGTATTAGTAGCAGAAGTAGTGGTAGTAGTAACAGTGCTCATAAAGCGCCTATCCTCAGTCTAGAGACCAAGCTCCGGGCGCTTTACAACCCACACTCTCGTTTACATCACTGGCTGCCTGCCCTGGGTAGTGCCGACTG
>JADBJO010001449.1:149477-161977 GCA_016801955.1 Conus betulinus
CCTACCATACTGACCGACTTCACATAGACCACGACCCCATACATACTCATGCAGGCTAGTTCCCCATATAGGCTTCATGCAGACTCATACCTTTTACAGTCTTCGACAGTGATGCATACACTTCCGACAAACTACTAGCCGACATCATGAAGACTCCATACAGACTCTACCTCCTACAGACTTTTACGTCATACTGACTTCACTTAGACTAATATTCATGCAGATTTCAAATTGACTAGAACTCCCAAACATCATCGAACTGGCTATTGTAGTCCACACAAACTTCATACAGACCAGCGCTCCATGTGGACATCACACAGGCTGTTGAACTCCAAAACAAACTTCATACAAACAAATTTTGTGTGTTTTAGAGATTCATCGTGTCATTGAGTGATTCTAATTATGTGAGATATTTGTGACTTGTTTATTTCTTGCTAATATTTATGAAGTTTGCCTCTATTTTCTTTCTATCTTTGGCATGAATACAGCTGGTTATTGTAGTTTATGCTTTTATGCACACTTTGTAAGCGCTTTGAGCTCATCAGAGATAGGGCGCATATACATTTCATCATTATTAGTATTATTATTACTTCAAGTAGGCATCATACAGTCTGTAGTATTCCACACAGACCTCATACAGTAGAAAGAAACTCGTGGAGAGCGTGGCAGCAGAGAGTCCTCAGAAGAGAAACCCCCTTCAAGCAAGTGTTTCGGCCCTTATCTCCTGACACTCTAGGGGGGGTTGGGCCACACCCGGTTCATGACTCCGGATGTCCTTCTGCTGCCCATCTTGGGACGAGCTACGGCTGGGATTCGAACCCATGCCCCTCTGGACATGCTCATTTTCCACTAAATGACTCGCGCACTAACCACTGAGCCACTGGGACACCTGATATTTGTAGGAAAGTTAAGCCTTATGAAGTTCACTTTTTGTTCCTCCTTGACCAGATCCAGCTTGAACACCTCTCTGCTGCTTCTGCCATTGCTTTCAGGGCTCTGGTTTTTTCCCTCCCTGCAACTGAGAGCTGTTTCATGAGGATGTAAGCAGACGTTCCTACAAACCCCCTAGCTCCAATTTCTGCAGTGAGGACTAGTACTTCAAGCAGCCATCATACTGTCTGTAGTACTCCATACAGACCTCATACAGACAGGCGCTCCTTGTAGACGTCATACTGGCTGTTGTGTTCCATACAAGCTTCACACCAGACTAATAATCCGTTCAGCCTTCATACAGACCGCAACTTCATACAGACTTAACACCGACCATTATCATTACAGATTCATACAGAGTAGTTCTCCATACAGATTTCATACAGACAAGTACTGCAGACATCATACAGACTATAGTGCTCCGTATGTTCTTCATTCTCACTAGAACCCTTTACAACTTTAGACGAGACTATAGTAATCTATACAAATTGAAGACAGACTATGATACTCCGTACAGACTGTATGCAGACTATCAAAATCTATTAAAAAAAAAAAAAAAAAAAAAAAATTCACACAGACTGTGGAACTCCATACGGTTTTCATACATACTATTCGTGTGCTATAAAAATTTCGTGTAGATCACAACTCAACAGAACAGTGCCCATTCAGACTTCATGCAAACTAATACTCCATACAGATTTCATACAGACTATAGTACTTTCACACAGTTTTTGTACAGACTATAATATAGATATATATAGATTTCATATAGATTTCATGCAGACGAGAACCCCATACAGATTTTATGCAGACTATACTGCTCCATACAGACTTTATACGTTCTATAGTACTCTTCAGTCTGGTATTCCTTACAGATTAGAACGCGAAACAAAACTTCAAGCAAACCAATACCCTATTCAGACATCACATAGACAAAGACTCCATGGAAACATCTTGTCATTAACAGCCTCAGGCTAGCAGGACGTTAATCTCACTATTGAAACGGCGGATATGAGTTGTAGCCTAAATAATTCAGGTCAACCATCTACTCAATCAAATCTTGAAGACGGGTACATGAGAGCAGTAGTGGTGTTAAATTGAATTAAATTGAATAGGCAATTGAATCAGTTCTTATCAGCGACATCTATAATGTGTAAGATAAACAGTGATAAGCCGTGTATGTTTTTTCTCGTGGAATTAAGAAACAATCATAAAACTGAAAAAAAAAATCAAGCACTCTTCTCAGGCATTCTCCCCAAAAATGTTTCCATTTTTAAACAACAGGTAGAGACCGATGAAAATATGTAGAAGTTCAACACACTTATGTATTTTCATTTTGGTAAAAGAAAGGACCTTTGCAAGAGGGGGGGGGGGGGGGGGGGGGGGGGGGGGGGAGTCTCAACAGTGTGAGTGAGAGTCGATGTGGGGTGGAATGGTATCTCCGTCGATACAGGCCCCTTTGAGATTCTGAAGCACAACTGCACAGCCCTGATTAACTGCAGAGCAGCAGACATCGTTGGTGAGGGAGAGACAGAGAGAGAGAGAGAGAGAGAGAGAGAGAGAGAGAGAGAGAGAGAGAGAGAGACAGAGACAGAGAGAGGAGAGAGAGAGACATACAGACAGACAGACAGAGAGAGAGACAGAGACAGAGAGAAAAAGAGAGAGTGAGAATGAGAGACAGAGACAGAGAGAGGGAGAATGTACATGTGTGTGGGGGTGTGTGCGCGCGCGTGCGTGCGTGCGTGCGCGCGCACGCGCGCGTGTGTTTTGTGTGTGTGATCTGTGTTGTGTGGCTTGCTTGGATCCATGGAGGAAAGAGACTGCTAATGGAGTGAGAAAGTGAGCCCTCTACAGGGTTTATTATTAGTCATCAATAATAGATTATTATCATCGATAATAAAGTAATCATTAATGTTGTGCGCCGACAAACTGAATAGAGATGATACATTTCACGCCACACATGGACACCATCATTATGTACTGATTGACAATCATCAAGCCTATAGTGTTTGTTGTTACTGTTGTCGTCAGTCCGAACCCACCTCCTCCTACACCCTCCGTCAACAAATATAGCTCACAAATAAACATAGGTCTGTTTTATTTGGGAATATGATATGTGCTTGCTTGCATGCATTTACCTGTTGATTAATTATCAATAATCGTTTTTCTCTTTTTCTTTTTTTTCTATTGAGAGCTGCGGGGGTGGGGGGGGGGGGGGGGTGGAGACAGGATGTAAGAAGTCCGAATTGATGATGGGGAGGGATAATGTTCGATAGTGGAGCGTTCAGTACACTGTGTATGAAACGTTCTTGCTAATGATGATAACATTAATACGCTGAATACACGAAATAATTCATCTTTATTCGGTTTGAAATGATCGACTGAAGGTAGACTGACGAACACACTAGATAAACGGACCAACTAGCCAGCAGAGGAAAGAAGGGGTTAAAGCTGTGCGACATGCACTGAATTGCCTCTCTGTCTCTGTCTCTTAATCCTGTCATAAAACAAAAATTTGAACGTTTCAGATTTGCTTGCCAGCTGCATACGATTTTGCGGTTAAGTGGCGAGTAAAACACACTAAGCTGCCTGAAATGTGACAGAAGAAGAAGAAGAAGAAGAAGAAGAAAGAAGAAGAAAAGAAGAAGAAAGAAGAAGAAGCAAGCAGCAGCAGCAACAACAACAACAACAACAAGTTGTACTGGGCTTGTGTAAAAGTGTACGCGAATGTAA
Source organism: Conus betulinus (assembly GCA_016801955.1). Taxonomy (NCBI): domain Eukaryota; kingdom Metazoa; phylum Mollusca; class Gastropoda; order Neogastropoda; family Conidae; genus Conus; species Conus betulinus. The sequence continues at coordinate 153,141 of JADBJO010001449.1, forward strand.
TGTGCATTCAGTGACACACGTGACCGTGCATGTGCAACCTTTTGTCTCTACATGCGTGCATCAGTCAGTACACGTGCTTGCTGCTTTGGGGTATGAGGATGTGTGAGAGTCCATGGGAGCGAGCCGCGAAACAGTGTGTACGTATAACGTATACATTAGACTATGGAAGCACCGCAGTGCTTGCATTTCGCAATGAATAGATTTAAAAGAAAATAATTTGTTGATTCAATATTAGCATGTTACATATTTAATCTCACTTCATCTCCGAGTTCCGGGGGTGGGGGTTGGGGGAAGGAAGGAGAGAGAGAGAGAGAGAGAGAGAGAGAGAGAGAGAGAGAGAGAGAGAGACTGACTTAGCAGCCTCCTCCGCCTTTCATTCTTTTTTTTCAATTTAAATTGTGACCGTAAATACTCATTTGTCTTCAAACAGCAAATTGCAGTCAGCAGCATATGATTCTGAGCACTGAACAGCTGCGCCTCGGCTCGAAATGTACAAGCCATGTATGACTGTACCTGCGGGAGTGTGCGTGCGCATATGCGCGTGCATTATGTGGGTGTGTGTGTATGTGTGAACACCGAAGTCTGTGTGCATGCACGCTTTTTTGTTTGTTGTTTGTTTGTTTTCAATGTATGACTGTACTGCACCTGTGTCTGTGTGCCTTCAGGTTGCGTTTGTTGCTTTCGTTGCCTTTTAAGTATGACTGTACCACAATGTATTTCTTGGAGCATTAATGTTTATACGCATATATATGAAAATATGTATGCATGTGTGTGCCTATGCGTGTGCGTCTTTGTGCGTGTGTGTGTGTGTTTATGCGTGTGTGTACACGCTTAGGTTTGGTGTACGCATGTCTATTTCAAGGCGTGTATACGCATTCGTATAGGTGGACATATATGTATAGTCTGTGCCTGCAAAAGTGTACACATGCATCTCTGTATGGATGTGTGTGTGTGTGTGTGTGTGTGTGTGTGTGTGTGTGTGTGTGTGTGTGTGTGTGTGTGGAGGAGGAGGAGGAGGGAGAGAGAGAGAGAGAGAGAAACAGACAGACAGACAGACAGAGAGAAAAAGCGACCCGAGAGCTTGCATAAGTGTGTACATGGTATGTGTGTGTGTGTGTGTGTGTGTGTGTGTGTGTGTGTGTGTGTGTGTGTGTGTGTGTGTGTGTGTGTATGTGTGTGTGTGTGTGTGCATGTAAAGAAAGATGTGTGTGCGATTCTCTTTCTTTTCCCTTGGTCGTGACAATCCATTGCACAGATGGCTCACATAGGCTACTTATATAACATCTGTGAACAGGATGTAGTATAGCATCAAGCTGTTTTAATCCTTTAATGTTGCTCTGTTTTCATCCTAAGGTGGATCACAGGCCAATTACAAAGTATGCGTCATCATCATCATCATCACACACACACACACACACACACACACACACATGAAGAAGTTTAAACAAAACAAACTTTTACCAAGTAGTGTGTACTAATATTTGATTTACAATATCTTTTTTATTGCCATCATATATGATTCAACAGCATACATAATACGCAAGTATCTTAATTTGAACACCATCAAAGACAATGCATAGAAATGCAGATCTGATCTCAGTACTGATTTCCTTAACAGGCTGGGAATTTGTAATTATAAAAACAACCAACCAGCCAACCCACCCTTGAGCCTTTCATTCCTGGAGTTCCAGGACCCCAACACCTCTCAACGCCATTTACACCTTTACAGTCACTCTTTCTATATGCTTGAAAACTCCTCACTCCCCAAAACAGCTTCCCCCTCCCCCTCTTTAAAATGAAAACGATAGTATTTTTAACAAATACACTGTGCTGTCTTTATGTCTTGCAAGAAAGAGCTGTTGATCTTACAGTGATGTTGGTTTGGAGCAGAACTGCAGCACCAGTTATAGGCCTTGCCTTTGAGATATTGACATACGGCCGCTAAAAGGGTAAGAGAAAGACTGAAAAAACACAAACTAAGTATCCAAAGGTCTGACCAGTGTACTGGGCTAATGTGTAGGTCAGATATCTGCTAAATCGAAGCATGAAACCCTCTTTTAAATTCTCTCATCTTCGCCACTAATTCACTTACCCATCAGCATTAAATCATGCACAGTCTGGTCTCAAAACTTTGAGGATGTGGTATAGCGTATATGGACTAGTCACATGCCATGACACTTTTGATAAAACTGAAACTGAAACTGAAAGCAGCATTTGTTCAGATGTAACAGGAATAGAAATAAAAGAATACATGTACATACATGCAGGTGAACTTTCATGTTTAGAGTATCTCACACTTGCATTCTGACACATGCATCAAAACAGTTGTACATACCTTTCTTCTACTTCAATTTGTCTGTCTGTCGTTATGTTCACCAGTACTTTGACTGTCATGCTCAATATTAATCGCTTTTCCCACCATCAAACCTGAACAGAATTACAGTCTTGATGCATATGTAAAATCTGATTCTTCTTTACAGATTTCACATTGTAACTGTTGACAGAAAGAAAAAAGAGACAGACAGACAGGCAGACAGACAGACAGACAGGATATAGAGAAATCAGAATGAGAGAGATCGCAATGCATTTTTATTGATTAATTGTTGAATCTATCAACTATCCCCTAACAATTTTGGCAGTCTAGTCGGACAACTCTAATTCTTTACTTCAACTGCCGCCTGCTACCATCCTGCTTTCAAAATGCTGTTAACAGTGCTTTGATCCTCCCTCACCAGCCCCTAAATGTACCTCCCTTTGCACTGATTCATTTACGGTTTTCCTTCCCCTATCCCTCCTTCATACTGATTCATTTATGGTTTTCCTTTCTCTAACTCCCTGCGTACTGATTCACATATGGTTTTCCTTCCCCTAACTCCCTTCGTACTGATTCACATATGGTCTTCCTTCCCCTAACTCCCCTTCGTACTGATTCACATATGGTTTTCCTTCCCCTAACCTCAATCATATATGGCAGCGCATTGGCTGCTGAAGGTTAGATTTGACAAGCAGTGTAAATGGCAAAAGGTTGACTGATCATGATGACCCACAAACCTACAGCATTTTGACTCAGCACTTTGATTGGGAGCCCTTACGGGGTCTGTGGTTACCCTTTCATGTTCTCTACTTATTTATTTGCTATTTATATTTTTCATCACAGCCACCATCATTTATCGCCATCATTATCTCAGCCAGCTCTGACCCTCATTCCTGTGACTGACAGAGAATCAGACTCATTATCACAATTATAATAATTACCGTTGGCGTTTAACCCATCACACTACATATGCTCTCATCTTGCACTGTCTCATACTAACGGGACTTAAAATCTTAAAACAATGATTTTTTAAACAATGAAATGCCTACATCAATTTGCACTTGTTACAGTATTTAAAAAAAAAAAAAAAAGAGAAATATTTGTCACAAGCATTACATTATAAAAAAATGAAACACTTTCCTGATTTTTACACCTCAAATCGCTGATTACACTAACAAACCCTACAACTTCTAAGTTACTTATCGCAATACTGGACATCATTCATGGAAGGAATATAAGATATCGGTCTGTTGAAGACAACACCATTTATCAGCATTGACATCATGCCTTGCACTTCAACACTCTATACCGCCAGGTCTAAAGCCTTTGGAGAGCAAGATCAGTTATCCCAACACAGGAGAAGGTACCAGGGAAAAGTGTGCCCCTTTCCAGAAATCATGATGGTTATAGTCAGAAGGCACAGCTCTTTCACACACTACAACAGGTTGGTGCACATATAAAATACTGTGTTCAGACCAAACACATACCTTAGCAACATACCAACACTGATCTTTGCATTTTTGTTTTTTTCTCTATTTAGTTTTTCTTTCTTTGTCAGCTTTTTTTCTTGCTTTGTTTTTTTTTCTTCTTTCAATATTAGCATGATATTGGAAAATATCCTGATTTTGTGCTATGTTTTCAAATCAGCACAAAATACTGAAAATTTGTCATAGTTGGGAGCTGTGCTAACTTTTGTGAAACAAAAGACGCTGCAGTTGATGACGTTTTTTTTTTTGTGCGGTTGAAGCTAGACCTTGAGCAATGCATCAACACATGATTCAAGCCACACAAGATGCTGTGATGAAAGAACTCCTCAGAAGTCTGTGAGACAAAGCTACCGCAACAAAATTCCAGGGCACTACAATATGTACCCTGATGGCACATTTCTTCAAACCTTTCGAATCTGTTCATGTGGTAACTAAATGAAACATACCATCCCTGACAAGATTTGTGAACATCGGTGAACACCTCTACAAAAGATTACTACACAACATCTTCATGAATCGATGTGTACAAAATACTTTTCATTGCCCTACCATCAAATTCAAATTTACATCTGTATGCAAAGAACTGATCTTTCTGTCCGTTTTAACCAAATTCATGGTTTCTTGCGAAAAGACCTACACACACAAGCCTACGAAAACATGCCCCTGTATCCACTACAGTTCAGCACATCAACTGTCTTGCTGGGAACATCATCCTCTACAACCAGTTCATGAGGCTACAGAGATGGTACTCTCAGAAGTGAAACATCACTGCACTAAAATGTCCTTGTACTGGCCTGAGATTGAAGTAAACAGATGTCAGCAAGCTGATTATTCTGTTAAGCAGTTCTTTAATCCAATGTCTATGTACACTGAGTGATTCTAAACAAAGATGGTCTCTGTCTGTGTCTGTGGTGTGTGTGTGTGTGTGTGTGTGTGTGTGTGTGTTGTGTATGTGTTTGATAGTGAGAGAGAGAGAGAGAAAAGAGAGTGAAAAGTGTGTGTGCGTGTGTGTGTGTGTGTGTGTGTGTGTGTGTGTGTGTGTGTGTGCGTGCGTGCGTGCGTGCATGTGTGTGTGTGTGTGTGTGTGTGTGTGTGTGTGTGTGTGTTAGGGGAATAGGAATGTCATTGAATCCAGACATGCACTACATGCATTACTCATGCAGCAGCAGCACTGTTACTTCACAGAGTACCATCTGACGTGAGCTGAAGTGTAAAACACACAAATCTAGACTACTTTCTCTTCTGTTCTAGATCTCCTCACAGCATGCTAAAAATGAAAGGCAACACTGCTTCACACACACACACACACACACACACTCACACACACTTATGAAGACAGGACGGAACTCATCACATGTTTCCTTTTAACAACAGAGATATCGAACCCAAAGTCAGCACTAGCAACAAGTCAATAAAAACACGTATAAAATAGCAACAAAACATGTTATTTCCATGCCCATAGAAAAATAGATGGAAACAATATTCCAATATTCTTGATCAAATCAAACTGGGACATAAGCAATAACAACTCTGTTCAAAGGCATATTTTTTTTCTATAAAACTGCCATGACTGAACATATGTCAAAGTTTACAAAAAATGGACGGAAACGACATTTGATTCTTTCTAAATGCAACAAAATCAGAAGACACATCAATGCTACCAGCAACTGATCTCACATGCATGGTAAGGCCATGTTTCCAAAGACAGAACACATCCAATACAGACAGATGGAAATGAGGACCCCCTGTATCACCCTCTTCTGACAGATACCCTGCACAATTTTTTTCCTGCACAATTTTTTTCCCCCACAAATGCATCTTAGAGACACCCTCTGATGGAACACAGTTCCGAGCCCTATGTCCTGGCATTAAACATCACATGCTGCCTTCAACTGAACAACTAGTGGGACAGGTCTGGGAGTCTGCCTGCTGCACACTCATTCCATCTCTTCTCTCATGGCAGTATGGCTTCACTCTTTCAACAGCACTGACCCCCTGAGTTCCCCTCGCTTCACAGAACAGGCAACAAAGTCTTATTGAACGAAATATTTCACAAAAGTAAACAATCTTGATTTTTGGCAACGAAGGCACTTTTTAATTTGAAAAAAAAAAAAGAAGTTCTAATCTACTCTGTACATGGCAAACTTATGACCCTCTAGGGAGAAGTTTCTGTTGAATGTTCATCTGCAAGAATTCACTGCATTCCTGCCATTGTTACCCCAATGGGAAAAGACTAACAAAAAGTCGACAGTGTATGCACAAAAGGCACTTAGAAATTGAGAAATTTTCACATGATTATTTTGAATCACAACATCATGCTTGCTATGCTTGAAAACATGTTATTGCAATACGTACCATCGAAATAGTATCACGTTTCAGTTAAAAAAACACACATAACACACTCACACCAAAACGCTTTTTATTCAATGTATTTACCCTCTGACTGCTACCAACCTTTATGACCATTCTTGCAGCCTCCTTGTGATGAGACGGGGCAGACAGATTAGCTTACCATGTACTACTGTCTATCTTACCCTGTTCCACATGAACGTGATATGTCGACTCCAGTAGGGAAACCACATGTGTAATTCTATTCAAAGTTTAGTGCCTTTCCTGTAAACTCTCAACAACTTTCAAAATGTGTCAAATGGAAACGAGTTAAATGAAACATGGTCATCTAATTCTATCAGCCAAAGTGTCCCATATACAATGTGCACCGTCTCAAAGCTGAAATTTACAAAACTTCTTCAGACCAAAAAAAAATATCAAACTCTTCTTTTGTCCAATAAGCAATACCAAGAAGTTGTCCAACCAGAACAACATGAACATAATACTTTTCTTATATCACAGCGTGAACAATCTCTGTTCCCATTCAACAGGAGGTGTCATAACTTTGGCACTGAAGAGTTTCGATGAGCATGGAGGCACACATTCAGATATGATCAAGGCTTCCTCAAGTTGTAGGAAAACTGGGAGTTTTCTGACCGCCCAGGGCGGAACAAAGATGTAGAGCTCGGTGCAAAGTCTGGAAGGTAAATGCAGAAGTTATACAGACAAAAACACAGAGTCAAATACAAGTGAACAAAAAATCGGATATACTAGAATTTAGGTTTGACAAGTCCCCAAATTATTTGACAAACATGAACTTTGGATGAACTGAAATTTGACTGACAACTCCCAAAGTTCTTATTTGGCAAACCTGAAATTTAAATAACCTGAAATTTGGCTGGCCCCTAAAGAAAATTTCAGTCCTTTTGAATTTAAATATACCTTTTTCTTCTTCGGGTAACATAAAATACATGTTGCATCTTTTGATTTAGTTTAAAGAATCAAAGAAAGAAAAAAAATGAATCCCTAAAATTCTAAAGCTGCAAGTCACCAATATCCATCTTTCTCCACATTTGGAGTCAAACATTCTTGAACAAAAAGCATTTTAAAAAAAATGTAATCTACATAATTCATGTTCCAGAGATGACATACAGACTATAAAATCTAGAATTCATTACACTACTTCCACTTCATTTTACTACACCAGCATGCTACATTTCCTCATTTTCAATCTAAATGTTACAATACAAAGGATTAAAAACAACACCCACCATCATGATCTTTCACACACACACACACACACACACACACACACACACACACATACACACACACAGAGACACACACTACACTCTCACAAACATACACACTCACACACACACACATTTTCTCTCTCTCTCTCTCTCTCTCACACACACTCTCTCTCGATCTCTCACACATACTTAATATCTCTCTCTCTCTCTCTCTCTCTCTCTCTCTCTCTCTCTCTCTCTCACACACACACACACACACACACACACACACACAGCCAGGCAGTATTTCATTCATGTGTGTCACATATGCTCACCCATGTAGACAGCTGTGCCTGATTGATCTCTCTCACAAACACACATTCTCTCATCTGACAAATACGACTGTGGCGTGACACTTAATTTGCTACTCACACATGCTCACAAACCTATGGCTGAATGCTCTCTCTCCCTCCGTTCTTTCTCACCACATACTTGTTAACAACCAACTGGGCTTCCCATCCCCCATCCCTTGTTTCTGCTCCTCCCCCCAACCTCTTCTCTGTCTGTCTGTCTCTCACTCCCACCCCCCCCCCCCCCCCCCCCCCACACCTTGTCTGTCTGTCTGTCTGTCTGACTCACACACACACACACACACACACACACACACACAACTTTTCATCTGTTGGTAAGTGCCAAAATGACTGCCGTAACCTGCCTGTTGCTGACTGTCCTAATGTAACTTGCCCTTTGCTGACTGTCCTAATGTAACTTGCCTGTTGCTGACTGATCTATGTAAATTTACCTGATGGGAACTGCCACCTTGCCAAGAATCAGTGTATGCAGGCAAGAGTCCCAGACGGAGTATGACATAACTGGAAGGAAGTAAGGCAACTGGAGATGGAGGTGAGAGTGGAGGGGAGGTTGAACGGTTTCTTCGCAGGTCAAAAAAAAAAAAAAAGAAAGGCTTGGTAAATTGTAGTCCGAGGTTATAAGGACAGTGATTGATAATAAGACAGACTTATGTTTTGTATAAACATGGAAAAAGACAAGGCAGGAATCAAACCTAAATGGCAGCTGTGGCTGACAGGGCCAGTCCAAGAGTGGGGTCGCATCCCCTGCCAGGATCTTAGAGGATGGTACTGATCCACCGCAAAGTTGAAGGACACAGCTGCACAACAATGCCAGCGTTCATGACTTGTACTCACACTAACATACATCATTATCAACATCAAATTTTCACAAAAGAAAGGAATGAAGATTGAATCAGCTTAACATGAGAAGAAATTAAACTGAAGAAAAGCAGAAACATGACTACTTTATCAACAGGTCAATAACAATTAAAAAAGAAAAAAATCAATACAACAAATGTTTCAGGATGCACCTTGGATAAAGACAAAGCAGGCCTATCTATTTGTCACAACTGCCCTTGCTTTAGATGAAATAATAAGATGACTCCAAAGAGAAAACATACTTGAA
>JADBJO010001449.1:166977-169477 GCA_016801955.1 Conus betulinus
GAGATGACAGGATATGACAGGATCTACACCATGGGAGATGACAGGATCTACACCATGGGAGATGACAGGATCCATATCAGGAGATGACAGGATCTACACCATGGGAGATGACAGGATCCACACCAGGAGAGATGACAGGATATGACAGGATCTACACCATGGGAGATGACAGGATCCACACCAAGCGAGATGACAGGATATGACAGGATCTACACCATGGGAGATGACAGGATCCATATCAGGGGAGATGACAGGATCCACACCATGAGAGATGACAGGATCCACACTATGGGAGATGTCAGGATCCACACCAGGGGAAATGCCAGGATCCACACCAGGGGAGATGACTGTCTCCACATTGGGGAAAAGATGGTCTCTGTTGCACAAGCGATGACAGTTTCCACACCAGGCAAGACAACAATATCAGAAGAGATATTCATTCAGACGGTTTCTCCTATTGATTTTTATCACTGTCAGTGGAGCATCATTGAAGTTAACTGTAGTAAAGTCTCTGTTTCATTTTTATCCTCCCCAACTCCTCCCCTCTTCCATATTTCAGTTTTTTGCGAAGTCAGATTAAGATCTTCAGTGCCAGCAAGCTCAAAGGGACTGTCACTGCATGATTGTGGAAGGGGACCATCACATAACGCTGGCTCCACAATTACCACCCTTTTCCAAAGACCGCTTTGTAGGTCATGTCCAGCATGTGACAGAACAGAATAGGTACTACTGAAGTGATTCTACAGCAGTGAAGCCTCTGTTACTATGGGCTGCCTCATGTAACCAGAAATTGTGAAGTTCCCAGTGGACTGTCTATGCAGAATAAGCAACAGGATAACCCAGAGAAAGTATGTGGAAAACAGAATGGGTAGTGTGGGCGTAATGCCACCAGGACAAACAGATAACAAGACAGACAAAAGGTTTGGGCATCCTTTCCACCTGACCATAAGCAGTTTGGACTTACATGGCATCCTGTATAATGTGGAGACATAAACAGAACTATACAGAATGCCTGGAGCGTAGCCTGAAGGAGGCTTGATGCTGGCTGCTTCCTCTAGACTGCAGGTGTTGGAACTGTGAGGAGGTATCAACCTCCATAGGACTGTGTATATACACAACTAAAGGACAGCAATGTGGCAATACAATGATTCTAAAGACCGACGACGCTGGGCTCCGAACTTATCACTCTGGAAGACTGACACTAAGCTCCAGACTAACAACTGTGGACTTTTCTGACAGTGACTGCAATGTGATGGATATGCTTTTTCAACGAGTTAAAGAAAAATAGACCAAAAAAAAAGCCTGCTCTCTCTCTCAACAATACTCTTTTATCCTCTTTATCACATGCTCACAAGCTCATAGAATATACACTCATTCTCTTTTTCTCTCTTTCGTTCTGCCTCTCTCATTCACCAACACACACAACAGACCAACACCATACTAGACTGCACCCCAGCAGAGTACAATGCAACAAACACACACACAAAGAACACCACTCTATCTCTCTCTCTCTCTCTCTTTTGTTCACACATATCACAAAGCCCCCACCTCTCTTCACACAAAAGACCACACACACACACACACACACACACACACACACACACACACACACAACACACACACACACACACACACACACACACACACACATACTATCTCGCTCCCAAAAAAATACATCACTGTCTCTTCCTCCCCCCAATCCTGAATCCCCTACCCATCCCCCAATTTAACCACACCCCCATTCTTCCTCACCCCCATCCTTCCCCCGGAATCCCCTTCCCAGTGCTATCCTCTCTCTCTCCCCACTGAAATAGGTTTGACTTCACACAGGACAGCAGGTGCTGGTGAGGCGGGGCAGGGGGGCAGGACTCACAGTAGATCTCCGCCATCAGGGCCTGCTGTTTCAGAGACACTATCTCGGGGTCCCACATCTGCAGCTGCCGGCGGTTGGGATTCAGCGACTTCAGCAGTTTCCGCCTGGGACACCCACCACTGGTGTATGAGTCATTTGGACATTGGTTTCTTCTTTTTTTTAACATATTTTCGAAATTCAGTCCGCTACATCGATAAAGTGTGTGTGTGTGTGTGTGTGTGTGTGTGTGTGTGTGTGTGTGTGTGTGCATGTGTGTGTGTGCGTGCATGCATGCGTGCGTGTGTGTTGTGTGTGTGGCGTGTGTGTGCGCACGTGCACAAGCACGTATGCATGCATGAGTGCATGCAAGTGTGTGTGTGCATGTGTGTGCGTGCATGTGCATGTATGTCTGTAACTGTATGCATAAACAGTGGATGAGTGGAAGTAGAAGCGTGTGTGCATGCGTGCATGCGTGCGTGCATGCGTGTGTGTGTGCGTGTGTGTGTGTGTGTGTGTGTGTGTGTACAAACAAACATGCAAGCGTGTGTGAGTTGTTTTTTTCCATCAGTGTAAAGTCTTAACACTAAAAATAGATACTGATATTCAAAGTAACATAATTACGAGAATTAAAAAAAAAAAAAAACAAAA
>JADBJO010001449.1:176977-179477 GCA_016801955.1 Conus betulinus
ATACTGCTGCTCTGCTGCTGACAATTGTCTGGGGAGCACTGTCTGCAGCAAATTCATGCGCCTTCTTTTGTATCCTCTGTAGACGACATATTGGAGGAAAATTCACTTGTGTCTGTTTCACATTGTGTGTAACATAGGCCTTGCTTTGCGTCTTATTTTGGGTGCTGAATTGTACTTCGCCTCCGTCAGCACTTAGTCAATTTGTCTGGTCTTGAAAGAATAGATAGTCCTGGTGAAACATTAGTTTTTAAAATGCTTTTGGATAAAAGAAAAAAAAAAAACAACAACAGAGAGAGAGAGAGAGAGAGAGAGAGAGAGAGAGAGAGAGAGAGAGAAGAAAGAAAACGAGAAAACAGAAACATAGATAGAAAACATTGAAATGCAAATTTTGGACAAAGGGGACAACAAAGAAGGCAAGTGACACACAACAGAAAAGAAACGAAAGTCCTGTCTCTCATACAGTCATTCACACGCAAACAACCCAGCACACAGCACACACACACACACACACACACACACACACACACACACACACACACACACACACACACACACACCCAGCACACACACACACACACACACACACACACACACACACACACACACACACACACACACACACACACACACCAAAGAAAATCTCTCTAAACTCTCTTCCGCACTTTAAAACAGGATCACAAATACATTCAATAAACACTATCTTCAACATATTTCAACAGGTTTAAAAGGAAAGAATTTGAACAAAATTCTTTATATTTGTTTCCCAAGCCGTATAGCCATGAATGAAAATAATAAACAATGATTACTTCTTGAAATCTTTAAATTATTGCAACAGTTTACCAGCTAAAATCCATATGCAGTCACATACATGGACACACCCCCTCACACACACACACACACACACACACACACACACACACACACACACACACACAGAGCAGCTGCAACACACACTACACACACACACACACACACACACACACACACACACACACACACACACACACACACACACACACACACACAAAAACTGCTGCAAAACTAGCATAATGTTAATGAATCCAACAACTCAGTTAGATCAGTCTTCTATCATACATGACACACAACAACTCAGTTACATCAGTCTCCTATCATACATGACACACAACAACTCAGTTACATCAGCCTCCTATCACACACGACACAACAACTCAGTTACATCAGTCTCCTATGACACATGACACACAACAACTCAGTTACATCAGCCTCCTATGACACATGACACACAACAACCCAGTTACATCAGTCTCCTATCACACATGACACACAACAACTCAGTTACATCAGTCTTCTATCACGCATGACACACAACAACTCAGTTACATCAGCCTCCTATCACACATGACACAACAACTCAGTTACATCAGTCTTCTATCACACATGACACACAACTCAGTTACATCATTCTCCTATCACACATGACACAACTCAATTACATCAGTCTCCTATCACACATGACACAACTCATTACATCAGTCTCCTATCACACACGACACAACAAACTCAGTTACATCAGTCTCCTATCACACATGACACACAACTCAGTTACATCAGTCTCCTATCACACACAACACACAACTCAGTTACATCAGTCTCCTATCACACTCGACACAACTCAGTTACATCAGTCTTCTATCACACATGATACACTATCTCCAGCCTCAAGTTGTCCAAACATCGATGAATTTGCTCATCTTTTCATCTATATATTCCCCAGCACAACCCACACTCACTTTCTCCATGCTCTCTGGATGGTGGAGGCAGCCTGCTGCTTTCTCTGTATATCTTCTCTCCGATGTTTTCTCAATTCTTTTCATGTTCTCCCTCTCCGCCTTGCTCTGTAGCACCTTTGACATCGGGGACACTTCCTTCTCCTTCCTGGCAAAAAAAAAAAAAAAAAAGAAAGAAAAAAAAAATCATTTAAAACAAATTGATTCAGGATGCTTTGACTGATAATTTTGATTTTGTTTTTTAATCCACAATTCTTCATTAGCTTGTAAGCTATGAAGAAAAGCAAAGAGAGAGAAAGAGGAGGAGGGGAGGGGGGAATAAGAAGTGGATGTGTTTGTCTGCTTGCGTGTCTGAGAATGAAAATGTTTCCCAGATAGGTGCATGTGTAATCTTTAGTGTTAAAGTACATCTATCACTCTGTGTGTGTGTGTGTGTGTGTGTGTGTGTGTGTGTGTGTGTGTGTGCATGTGTGAGTGCGTGCAAGCATGCGTGCATGTGTATGTGTGAGTGTGCATGCTGTGCATGCTGTGTGTGTGTGTGTGTGTGTGTGTGTGTGTGTGTGTGTGTGTGTGAACAAGTAGGTGGGTGCATGCCAGCATTCATGCATGTTTGCATATGAAAGAGAGAGAGAAAAAGAGAGTATGTGTGTGTGCGTATGTGTGTGTGTATGAGTGAATGCCACAAGTTTTCTTCAGTTTATTGTCCTTCCACTAAAAGTGATATCAGACAA
>JADBJO010001449.1:186977-191977 GCA_016801955.1 Conus betulinus
GTGTGTGTGGGTGTGTGGGGGGGGGGGGGGTGGGGGGGGGGGGGGGGGGGGGGGGGCGCGCACGCGCGCATACGCTGTGTATGCATGTATGTGAGTGTTTCCTTTCCATTTCGCATCTCGCAGGTCGAAAATCCTTGGAACAGAGTGACTAAAAAAAATGAAGACTTTCCACATGGTACGATGTTGAAGCCGACCTGTCTTCCACTCAGCAATTTGATGACCATGTGACAGCGGCCTCACTGACACGACACTGGCTAATTCTACGAAATGTAGGCCTATCTCGCCTACCTACAGCACAACATAAGCATCTTTCTGCTGGAAAAAAGCAACAAAAAAGAAAAGAAAGAAAAAAAAAAAAAAAGGACCCTAATGAAAAGGTCTCAAAATCCGTTTTTGATTAAATCGTTTCTGTCACACGGGGAATAGGCCTACACAAAAAAACGTGTTTCAAGCGTACTTTGTGTCTCGAGTCTGCCCCATGAAGCCAGTGTGACATAGCCTTCAAGTGTACTTTGTGTCTTGAGTCTGCTCTCTGAAGCCAGTGTGACATAGCCTTCAAGCGTACTTTGTGTCTTGAGTCTGCCCCATGAAGCCAGTGTGACATAGCCTTCAAGCGTACTTTGTGTCTTGAGTCTGCTCTCTGAAGCCAGTGTGACATAGCCTTCAAGCGTACTTTGTGTCTTGAGTCTGCTCTCTGAAGCCAGTGTGACATAGCCTTCAAGCGTACTTTGTGTCTCGAGTCTGCCCCATGAAGCCAGTGTGACATAGCCTTCAAGTGTACTTTTGTGTTTTGAGTCTGCTCTCTGAAGCCAGTGTGACACAGCCTTCAAGCGTACTTTGTGTCTTGAGTCTGCTCTCTGAAGCCAGTGTGACATAGCCTTCAAGCGTAGTCTGCTCCATGAGGACAATGTGATGTAGCCTTAAAGCTCTCAGACTATAATCAATCATCACAATCTGATAAATTTTATCCATAAAACTCGGCCTTTTGCATGCAAGACACTTGTAGAATATTGTGTCTCCATTTCATAGATACACATGTACCAAATAAATACATGCATACATACATAAATGCATAGATACCTGACATTTCCACCTCGCAGATGTGGCCTCTATATTACAAAAAAAATGATAAGCATTTAACGGATCATCACTTTGATTCTCAGAGACATCCTGTCTTGTGACACCCAGCTGTTGAAAAAGGTACAGAAACCGTCTCATTCCAGATGGAAGCGCTGCCGATTCCCAGAATGGCTCTAACATGTCCGTTAGTCTGTCCAGCATGAAATGCTTTGCATTCTCTTTCTGAGTGCGATTTCGTGTAATCACTACAGAACACAGGATACCGTGATACACAATTGACATTACGTGTAATCACTACAGAACAAAGTGCACCGTAGCACACATATTGACACTATGTATAATCACTACAGAACAAAGTGTACCGCGGCATACTGTTGACATTACTTTCTTGGTGCAGTTCTGTGTGTATTGCATCAGATCCAATGTGTAAACGCACATCCAATGCTCACGCTGCTGTCTAAGTGCAGTTTCAGGTGGTCAAAGCGATGTGTTTTATAATCCACACATTCGCACATAATATGAAGGATCGTGTTTACATTGTGTAAGAATGAGTTCCTGAAGTTCTATTTGAACAGCGGATCAGCTTCCCAGTTTGATGCACCCTCTCCCACTACCCAAAAAATAAAACACACACACACACACACACACACACACACACACACACACACACACACCCGTTCGTGCGCGTGCAGGCGCGCGCACACACACACACGCACGCACACACACACACACACACACACACACACACACACACACACACACGCACGCACGCACGCACGCACGTACGCACGCACGCACGCAGGCGCACACACACACACACACACACACACACACACACACACACACACACACACACAGGACAAACCCATTCACAGTTGGTAGGGACCCGGATCAAAGGGCGGATCCAGGATCTGCTGGATCATGGCGGAGGTCTGCGCTCTCCTCCGATCCTGACCACCCTCCTAGATTCTCAAGAGTCACCTTTGTTTCCTCTACCATGGAAGGGTTTTTTTTTATTTTCACACGCATCCATCGCTTGGTCTGTCTGTCTATAAGCAAGATTTGGCAAAAATCATGAACCGATTCGATGTTAACCAAACTTGATGGAAAGATGGCCTGTGGTCCAAGGACGAAGCCAGCATGCTGAAATGCGGATCCGCGACGCCAATCCGGATCTTATGGCGGATCCTGGATCCCGTCAATCTTGACAAAAATATCTGCGCACTCCTGGGTGCCCCGTCCAATTTCTGTCGGTTTCGTTACGCACGTTCCCTTCTCGCTTTGCATGAATCCGTCAAGCAGTTCTCCAAAAATACCAAAGTTACGTAAACAAATGGCCTATAAAAAAAAATAAACAAAAACAACAACAACAACAACAACAAAAACAAACAACCAACCAAACAAACCCGACGTGCATATGGGAAGACGACAAATATGTTATTTTGAATCCTTAATTGACGTTCCAAAAACAGGGGCCCTCCTCTGAAGTCCGAAAATCAATTAACAATTGTTGAATAGATCTCGCATTGGGTCACTGTCACAAATAGCCGCTTCATTTGAACCAAATTTAGCTCGGTTGATTTCATCTGTTCATCCATGAAACTTTAAAGAACGATTCTGCCTTTTTGATAAACGATGCGTGAAACAAAGTGTCCTGTACATCAAGAAATTTTGTTTTAATTAATAATATTTCGCCTAAAGCTCCCCCACACCTCCCATCCCTCTCTCTCTATATCCATCGCCAGCCCGACTAACTTTCCCTTCTACACCCACTGTTCCTCCCAAACTCTCTCTCTCTCTCTCTCTCTCTCTCTCTCTCTCTCTTTGTGTGTGTGTGTGTGTGTGTGTGTGTATATATATATATATATATATATATATATATATATATATGTATATATGTATATGTGTGTGTGTGTGTGTGTGTGTGTGTGTGTGTGTGTGTGTGTGTGTGTGTGTATAACCAGTGCGTGTGTGTAAGCTACGTGAGCGCGCGCGCGTGTGCATGTGCGCAGGCGCGCGCGTCAGCATGTATCTGAGGAGAGACGCTTTCGAGCGTGCAAGACGTATGAGATGAATATTTAGTCCACTGTCCTCTGCGATTCTTTCGCTTCCACTCCCTGTAACTTTCTTCACCAATTCATATCATGTTACAACAATGTGTAGTACAACCATGTGTATTACGCCAGTCAAGCAGCAGTTTTCTTTCTTTCTTCTTCATCTTCTTCTTACCCCCCCCCCCCCCCCCACACACACACACACACACACCGTCTTTTCTAAAGTATGCAAACAAACTGTATAGCAGACACACGGAGTTTGTAAAACCATTTTAAGCTGCAGTCGAAATTTTTAAGGGAAGCAATAAAGAACTGTCTGGAAATGGCAGCTCTATCAGTGTGGCCAAAATGGAAAGTCTGGTTTTATCAACTCTCTGAAAGGCCAGCTCGGTTAGAACAGCGAGGGCGGAGAGTCGAAACGGAGGAGGGGAAGGGGGGGGGGGGGGGGGGGGGGGGAGAAGAGGTGAAGTGAGTGTGCGGTGAGGTGAAGGGACTGGTTGGACGGGGAAAGGACAGTGTTGTGTGTGTGTGTGTGTGGGGGGGGGGGGGGGGGGGGGGGGGGGGGGGGGGGGAAGGGGGGCGGGGGGGGGGGGGGTGGGGGGGGGTGTAATACCGGGAGGGGGAGAGCGGGGAGAGAAGTGAATTATGTGTGTCTTCGTTTGAAAAATTCTGATTTTTACTTGATTGGTTATTGATTTTTTCCCCCCCCCTTCTCTTCTCTGTCCCATATCCTGTGTCATCTCAGTAGCATAGAGCATCCACGTCGCTCATTCTGACCCCCCACCTCCACATCCTCCCCCCATCCCATCCCATCCCATCCCATCCACAACCATAGCCCCGCCAGACCCGCCGCTGTCCAGGCGCCCTCAATCCACAGGGAGCAGTCAATGTCAAGTCGTCAAGAGGCAACCCACCCGAAGAGACACTGCACTGCTGCCGAGTCGCTACGGCCTGTTCTGATCCAACACACGCGAGACACCATCTACTACGCCCCCCTACTGACGACGCGGAGCTGGCGTGAGTGAGATCTCCCTCAGGAGGGCGCCAGCATGTACGTCCAACGACATTCCCCCATGATCTTGCCGATACCGGCGATTCCGACAGAATCAGACCAGGGCCACAGACGTGGAGAGAAGATCAAAACTGAGGTCACCATGAGACTGGGCATGAAGGGCCACAGAACTTGCGAACTTTCTTTTTAATGCTTTTTGATGAGGATAACGATGATGAAGATGATGCTACGGGTTTCTGTGCCGGTCTGAGACTGCATGACAGGGCTGTACTCTACGCTTACATTCAAAATACATCCCCGGGTCAACCAGGCCCGAGAGATACAGACACCTGCAGTGTTGATCAGGAAATTTGAGACGCATCCAATCAGTGAATGAAACTGGACTGCGTGTCCCAGTCTTTCCACTTGAGCACGTAGCAAACTGAACTCTAAGTAGGAGCTGGTTGGTGCAGAAAATCCCACAAAATAAATGGTTCGGATGGGGAATCGAACATACGACCCCAAGCCGGGAGGCCGCGATGGTAACCACTTTGCCATGGTGGCTGGTTTGGTTATGCATTTCACCTGGTGCGGCTGGGGGGGGGGGGGGGGGGGGGGGTGTCGATTGAACGTGCTTTGGTGAGTTATTGTGTTGACCATACGGGAGATCGTACATTTCTGACGGGGTTCAGCGTTCGTGTGTGGAACAGCATACCACGGTTAGAATAGCTTTTAAACAGTCAACACGTAACCCCTCATCCACACCCAGCTCCCCTACCCCCCAAAATAAACTTTCCCAACCGTCCCCCTCTCTCTCTCTCTCTCTCTCTGCAACATGTCAACACAAAGACCAACACAAACAAATAAAATCAAAA